>VDFB02003304.1:0-123264 GCA_007258455.2 Sequoia sempervirens | reverse complement strand
GTCCTATTGCACTAAATCAATAGGTGCCAAAGATGTGGTGATGCCAAGTTGATCAAGAACAATGGGAGGTGATGATGAAGTCTCAATTTGTAGAGTGGGAACATGAAGACAAGTCTTTCAACCATTGAAACATGCAAGACTTGTGATATACTCAATCTCCTCTAATGTATTGTCATCAAAGGTATGAAATCTGCATATGCAAGAGGGATGAGATAATCTGCAACAGGATCCTCTGGGTATGGAGAAATATTCAAGGGTCTCCATGGATCTCCCAAAGTTGAGTCTAAAGTGTGTGGGGACATTCAATGTCTGATACAACACACATAATTTCATGATCAACACTAGAACATATAACCCCTACAATAAGATCACTGATAATACCCCATGTTGATAAACACTCTAGTGTGTCTAGTGTAGGTATGAGTCTATATAGATAAGGAATATTATCAAGCCACCTGAGATGGGTCAAGATGTCATTTTTTCAAGACTCATAGTTATCCTTTTCCAAGTTGATCACAGAAGGATGAACAAAAAAACCCATGATACTTTCTCAAATGATAAAATCAAAGAAAAAAACCTTAGTAGTGATAAAGTAGATAAAATGATGTCATCCAACGCAAACAGATCCTTTCCATGTGCCAAAATTTCCAAGTAATTAAGTAGAATGTGAATTCACAAAAAAAAAATGTTCTTGAGGTAGATTCTAGAAAAAGTGAATGAATAAATCTAAAGAGATCTAAAATACCTTTCCAACGCCACTAGAATCACAAAAATCAGAGACACAGGCAAAAAATTATGAGCTCAAAAGTATAAAATGAAGATCTGACTTTGACTGAGAATAACAAGAAACAATAGAAAACTCTGATGATGAAACCTACACCACTAAAAAGTGCCTAGAACTATCTTTTTGATGATATCTTGTTTTCCTGATTTTGACACCATATGCCCAAGTTATGCCAAAAATAAAATAAAAAACTTATCCTTTAGGGAAAATAGGGCTTAGAAGGGTGGCAAGGGATTGACTGTATGATTGATGTCATGTTGATGTCAGCATGACATCAGAAAATATTCCCTAGGTCACCAAAAATGTTGATAGCCAAAAATATTTCTCAATAATTGGAATATTCCTTGATGTTGATGGTGAAGATTCAGTTATTGATGCTGGAATATTTGGTAGAATCTGCAAAGATTTCGTTGTTGAGTTGAATGGGAATCTCCATCGGTTTAGTGGATGGTGGTCAAATTTTTGAAGTCTTAGGATATTTTAAGGCCACCAAGCAGGAATAAAGGGGTTTCCAATGATCCTTTCAAAAGGATGTCGCCTGCTAGGTATGACCTACATAAGATGTGATTTCCTATGTGGGCTTACAACTTGCAACTTTTTCTTTCTTTCTTTCTTTTTTTTTAAATTTTGCAAAAAAAAAATGGAAAAATGTTGAATAAAAAAACCAAAAAAAAAATGAAACCCCTTGCCCGTGCATGCATGCTAAGAACTAATGGCAATAGGGTGGTACAGGGTCGTATGGGTTCTTGTGCAAAGGCCTTGTTGCTAGAAAAAAATTCCTTTTTTTTAACTACTCCAAATTCGATGAAACAATGGGTGATCTTAAGGTTTTCAACCGTTATGGACTCAATGGTGATGCATGTTTCACCCTAGGATGAGCTAATTTTTCCCTCAAGGTCTAATCTCTTAAAATTTGAATAGGAAGTCATAGATTTGGAGCTTTGGTACCATGTTAGAGTGATAGTGAACCCCAAAGCTCCCAAAAATCCTTGCAATCAAAACACCTATCACATCTAAGAGATCAAAGAAAATGATTTACTATGCAACCAAGAGAGAAAAGATTGATCCACAAAAGCATCTGATATGCCTTTTGTATTGAATGGATAAATATGAATGAATGATTACATTATACAATGAATGCTTATAAAAGCATAAAAAATAAAACCCTAGATGAGGATTACTTTAGATTTTGACTTAATCTCATACAACGAGACAACTAGACATATATTTAGCCCAATCTAATTAATAAAAAATCACTCCTAAGTTTAGCTTAAGTAATTAAAGTAAGAAGAGACTTAATAATTAATTAATTATTAAGTGATTATCCTAATTACTCCAACAGGTTATGCCTCTTGACATTTATATCACATATAATTTGAATCTCATTAAAAGATATATATAATATTTAAACTTTGTAAGAAAATATCAATTATTGTAATTAAATGTGTGACAAAGACAAGGACGAGTAGTGCAAACCCTAGGTGCATTGATGTGGGTTCATTCATGGTAGAGGAAGTGATTGATGGGGATGATGATGCACATGAAGAGGATGTAGAAGAAGAATATGGAGATGAGGTCAAAGCTTGGACAACATTTGGGTGAAGGAAGATGATTTTTTAATTTGTCTATGGTTATTCTCCCTTTGATGGGGAAGGTGTTGAGCACATATTTTTCTATAGATGATCTAGTGGAAGAGGAGGATGAACTTCTCTTGAATATCCTCCTTAATACCCATCAAAAGGAAAAAAAAAATTGGGGGAGTCTATGGTGGAGGTCATTGATGGAGAACAATTTTTGAGTATGCATAAAGGGTTTATCTTCCTTCTTTAGGTCTATCCTCCAAGTCAACCCACAAAAATGTGACCATGTGTTGATACCCATGTCTTTTGCATAAGAAGAAATGGACTTTTAGTTTGAGTTTGTTAAAGAAGTTGTTTCTTTACTTCCTTTTTTTGTTCCTCCTCTATCTCCTAGGGCTTCAGAGGAACTCAATGAGTTAGATGTTTTTGGTGCTTCAAGTCTATAGATAGGTGTGGGCTATGAAGTGTTGGCTAAGAGTTTTCAACTATCATAATTGTTTCTACTTTAATAGCATCATAAATTATCACCCTTGACAATTCCACACTATGTTTAGCTCCCCCCAAGTTCTTGTACCTAATTGTGCTTATTAATCATCCATTTTATTTTTCCTTTTCAATAAATTGAATTAAATATAAGAAATTAAATTAAATATTTATTTAATGAATATCTAAAATTTAAAATAGGGGTAGACAAGGGTGTCCTCACTCCTATCCACCCTAATTAAGCCCTAAATCTCAAAATTTATTGTTGGCCTTAATAAGTTTATGGATTCAAAATCATTTGTTAGCTTTCCATAAAGGTTAACACGAAACATGTTGAAACTTATATAAATATAAGTCTTTCCCTCCATTTTAACATCTAAGCAATCTATTGAATCTAGATATCATTCTAGCAATCGTAAAGGAAATTTCAAGAGAAAAATAAGCAACATATCTACAATACTCTTTTAGCCAAATCCATGTCCATAAAACATCAAAAAATTTATTCCCATACATAGTAAGATGTTTTATGTTTCATGATTGTTATTTTTATGAGAAATAACACTTGCATGATCTTCAAGAAACCTTCAATTTCTCCTTGTATGAGATGATCCAGTTAACTTTATTCCAACACGGAAAAGCATATTTGCATGTTAAGTTATAATATTGTCATTTATCATTCATTTTTTATCCATTTTCCTCTGCTCGACCTAGGGAGTGCAATTTATAGCATTGTCATCAAACTGTTTGTGGAAAATAGGGTTTGACCAAGGCAAGCCCATATACAACACAATTATTCTTCTCTTGTCCTTCTTGCAGGTTATAGGTCTGAAGCATATTCAAGTGGGTTGAAGATCTCAAGATTTAAAAATCTTAAGATGAGCATTCAAGTACTTTCTCTCTTCAAATTTGAGAAAGATTGATGATTCACAAACTGACAGACTTCAAAAATTGACCTTGACATAGAAATACATATATACTATGATGCACTTGTACAAGTTCTGAGACCCTCAAATATTCATTTCTAGATAGAGGCACCCTCGTCCCTATCTAGCCAATTCTACCTCCTATTTTAATGTTAAGTTCTCTCCTCTCTGCACTCTTTAGTCTTGCTTTCTATTTCTACACTTTTGTTTTGTGTTTCTCAGAATCTGTAATAGTTTGCTTATTTAGTATCACTTTACCTAGTTTGCAATATAAATCATTCACATCCACACCATCAATCTATCCTTCAAATAAAAAGGGGACCAAAGCCTTGACTAATTGTTTTGGCTCTTCATTTGAGGAGAGCAACCAAATAGTTCAACTTGGTTACTTTTGTGTTCCCCCAATCTTAATGGTGGAATGTGTGATTTAGGTTAGCCATTAGCCTTATATCCCATTTCACCACACCACATTTTAGTGAACCTAACATCTCCTACATTTATAATTTTCTAATTTACACATGTATTATTTTATAATTTGATTGATTATTAGTTAATTGGAAGGTTTTTTTTGCTCAAAGTGCATTCATATTTTGTTCAAAAACTTTAAAAAGTAAATCATTTCAATTCATTGTTCTTTGTATAAACTTAAAAGCATTATCTTTTTAGCATTTCAAAAATAGATTCAATCAGTTATCATAGTTTTCACTTAGGAAATATGCATTTGTCAAGTGAATTGAACTTATTGTGCTCATTTGAATTCTTTAAAATGCTAAATTCACTCATGTATGTGATTCTTATAAAAAAAGTTAAGGCATCTTAAATTTTTTTGAGTTCTATCTAATCTTAGACTTAAAACTTCACAATTTGAGACCCCCACACACTGCCTCACTAATCGATACTTTTAAAACATTCAAATTTTACACTTCTAGACTAGAGCACCCTTGCCCTTGTCTTGCCATTTTTTTTCCTAAGTTTATGTTACAGTTCCATCTCTATAGCTTCTGGCCAGATTTATTTTTTGTCTCTAATAATTGTATTTGTCTCTCTCTCCTCTTCATCTTAGCAACACTTATGTGTCTTGGATCTTGTAATTAATTTATGATATTCATGACCAGGTGTTATATATCAAACACTCAATTATTGAATTATGGATTCCCATGCTTTAACTAGCTCTGGTGTTGAGCCCGAGGTTGTTAATTATTTCACTCAAGGAACCACAACAACATAATCATTCTTCAATCCCACTCCCATTCCCACATTAACAATGCCCTCTTGACCACAATCCATTTATGTGGACTTGGAAGCCATTATTGTGCATGTTCCTAAAGAAAAACTCCAATAATTGGATAAAGAATTAGAAAGTATCTAGTTATACTCTTGAGTATTGAATCTTTGGCTAAAGAAACTAACCTTCTTGTGCATAACATTTGAAAATTGATCAATGCTTTACAAGGAATAGAAGTGTTACACAACCTAGCTCATATAGTGGATTCAAACATCTTGACGATATCTAGTTGTGCTTAAATTCCCAACAATTCTCAAAATGAAATTGGAACACAAGTGTCCACTCCCATGATCACATCTTATATTCCCACTTTCACTCCTCTAGTCATAACATCTACTACACAATATAGTAATAGTCTTAACACTAGTTTGGGGATCTCATGTGGGAATCCTTATAAAAAAATTCCACCATCTACCACACTCCGATTTAATTGTCCAAATGTCAATCCGCTCTTAAATTTTCAAAATAATAACTCATCCACCATTTACAATATCCCTACACATTCTACAAACTCTCAAAACATGTCACCAACCGATCCCATCATAAACCAACTCTTGCAAAACATGTCTTCATGCAACAACAAATTTCTAATATGAATCAAATTCAATCCCATTCAAACCCTCCAACATACCTTACCTATAGCTCGTTATCATTTTCCATTTTAAAAATACCAATCCCATAAAACATTGAAACACCATGTTTTGATAAACATAGTAGGAACAGAGATCCTAATAATCACGTATCTACATTTACTACTTTATGTAGTGACTTCCTCTTTGAAGATGGTCTTCTAGCCAAACTCTTTCCTCGGTCATTAAAATACATGGAATTGGATTGGTTTTTCTCATTACCCAATAATTCAATAACTTCTTTTTTCACTTGTTAACAAATTTCTTCAATATTTCTAAGTTGGTATTGGACCCCAAGTCACGTTAACTAACTTGGTTCATTGTAAACAAGGAGCTAAAT
This sequence comes from Sequoia sempervirens, assembly GCA_007258455.2. Classification (NCBI taxonomy): domain Eukaryota; kingdom Viridiplantae; phylum Streptophyta; class Pinopsida; order Cupressales; family Cupressaceae; genus Sequoia; species Sequoia sempervirens. Next base: position 117,240 of record VDFB02003304.1, on the reverse strand, counting down.
AAAAAGTGATTGATTTAATAGGGTGATACCAAGCCCTCTACTCTCAAAGTTCATATTCCCTCCTAGATATTGATGTACAAAGGGTCTTTATTAAAAAATTATAACCAAACATTTGTGATAAAATTCTATTAATGATATATCCTTCATTTAAACATCTATGCACAAATGTGATTATCGAACATTGATTAGCCAATATGAGGTTTCATCCTCATTGGCTCCTAGCGATCAATTTAAAGCCATACCTAATTCTAATTATCAATCATTCAAAAAGCAAAACAAAAATTTCATCAAATAACATTCAAACACAAATTACAACTGTGACACCCTCACCTATAACCACATATCAATTCAAACAAAGAGATTCAAAAATTTCACAATTGATTGACTCTCTTCATTCTATTATGATGCAATTTCTTGATAATAATCTAATTCAACTTCTTCTCATTCATTCCATTGACACCACCAAACCTTTACCTCCTCATTATAATATAAAATCCTTTTTTTCAATATCATTGTACACTTGGATATGATATTGAGTGGTGTATGTGTATTAAGAATCAATTGCAAGACCTCATTGACTCTAATATCATCCATTTTCCTAGTGTGAATGATAAAGGGAATAAATTAGTTGCACCTAATCAAAACTTGCAATTTTTACTAGCCTATTACCTAGCCACTCCCCTCACCTTGTAGAACAAACCAATGTTGTATTTGATCATGGGAATATATCATAACCTAATGTAATTGACATGATAGATCTCTATCCTCGCCAAGACAAAACTAAACTCCTACCCAATATCACTTTCACTCATATAAATGCTTCTATGCATGCACTTGATGGTCCTCTCTACATTACTAGTTGTTTTTTTGAAAAAGGGAAACTATCCTTTAGAGATTTGCACTCTTTATGGTTTGGCACCTTTTTCTACTTTCATTAAATGTGGGGTATGGACTGATATGATTGTGAATGGGGGTTTGATGGATTTAGACAATATATATGATTGACTTAACCTAATCTGAAATGGATTCAAGGATGAAATGAAATGCAATGACTTGGCTAATGATGTAAATTCTAGTTCTGATGCAAATACAGTAAATATAGAAAATCACAGACAAATTCAGACAACAAAAATGGACTGAGCATAGTACTATGCACCTATGGTTTGAATATGGAGCTGAAAATAGAGAACTAAGTTTCCCAGGGTGATAGTGTCCTTTTGATTGAAATTCAGATTTATTTTTGTACTCCTCATGAGCTAGGTTAGAGCTTTCATTTTCCACTTGTTGCACTATCAGATCACTGTCAAATAATTCTTAATTAAGTTTGCATTTGTTGTCAAGGTGTAGAGTTTTATTGCAAAAATAAATAATTGAACTTCAAGGTTTTTCCAATCTTTCTTAGATCTAAAACTTGCACATTCAAAGAGAGAGGAAAGTTCGTGCCATTTAGGGGCTTTCCTTGGTCAAACCCCATGTTAGTGTTTCCACTTCCACAATGGTAATATCAATGATAAAAGGATAAATTATAGGAAGGAATGATGAATCAACAAAGTGTTGCAGCTCACAACCCTTCAATGTCTTCCTTGAAGGACTGAAGTAATATGAATCTCCTTAAGGATCTTGCATGGATTGCTTGAATTTCTTGAATTGCTTGGATTGCTTGGAGACCTACAAGGGTTAGTAAGATCACAAACATGAACATGAACTCACATACATTTCGAAATGATGCTTAGATCTTGAATTGTTGTAATAAATCTTTGAAATTTTTCTCTTAAATTACTTGATATTGCTCTTGACAATAATTTCTCCAATAATTGCTTGTTAGTTTTTAAATGATGCAATAACTAGGTATTTATATGCAATTATTCTAATTTCTCAAAAAATTAAATCCCAACAGCTGACTTTGGACATTTGAATTTTAAAATAATAAAATATTGACATTGACATATTTGAATTTGGAGCCAAAATAGGGGGACTAAGGCGCCCTTGGCAACTATGTCTCGACCCTATTTTTTGGGAACTAAGGTGTTGAGGGCAAAGTATTAAATGAAGGAATTTGTTTTTCATTTGCAATTTGTTGGTAATTTGTTTTAAATGGTCCATGGAATGCATAATTTAGGAAATTAGGTGTTCAATTAGGTCTAATAACTTAAGGGGGAGCAAAACATAGTGTGAAAATGTGAAGGGTGACAATTTATGATGCTACATTTATCCCCTACTTTAGTGAGAGTGTGAACTTATCCTTAGACTCACACTAAAGTATAAATTCTATGTCAAGATAGGTCTGATTGTCCAAATGTTGAAGAGATAGGATGACAATGAATCTAGGGGGAGTGCACAATCCCCTAGGATCTAAGATCCCCTGGTAAACCAACATAAGCACAAAGGAACACACATTTGTATAAAATGTAGCAAGACAACATACAAAAGCATTCACAATGTCAAATAGAAATGTAAAAGGAGGGTATTGATAATCATGGACTAGCAAGTTGTGTTATGCTAGGATCCACACCAAAGGCATTCATGATTCATAAACTAGTGAAGTCTGATATTTGCTACGTGAATCACAAACAGAAGGCACCATGGGCTAGTGAAGTCTGATATTCACTAGGTGAGCCCCCAAGACAGTAAAAAATGAGAAACCCATGAGGATTAGTGAAGTCTAATATTCACTAGGTCTGTACCCATAACCATACCCAGAATTATACTCCCTAATAATTTTGATAAGGTGCTAAAAATGATGAAGATGTTATTCCAATGCATCACTAAGTTCAAAGCATGTGAACAAAGTGAAGAAAAAATGTTAATCACTAAGTCCAATGCTTGTGAACAAAATGAAACAAATAATGCAAATGTATAACCCCCATCTTAAATAAATTTCTAAACACCATGATGTGAGTAATTTCTTTAAGGTTGAGAAATGATCAATTCCATGTGATAAAGACATGAGAGCTTATTTGGAAAGTCCTATGCCAATTATATGTTTCCAAATTAAGCTATATCATGATAAGGGGTTGTTGGAGTATGGACAAACACTGAGAGGGGGGGTGAATCAGTGTCTGAAGGATAGACCTAAAAATTTAAACCTTTTAATTTTGGCAAAGACTTTTTGGTTCAAATATCCTTTTGACAGAGCAGAGTAATTACTTTGAAAGCATTCATGAAAAGAGGTAAACAAAGATATAACAATATTAACTCAGTTCAATTAGACAACTTAAGTCAATATAACTTGTGGGGGATATCTTACACTTGCAAAGGATGTGATTGACATTGTTTAACAATCAGAGCATGATGAAAAAATAGGTGCAACTCATAAGACTGTGTACATGAAGACCAACATCATTGAATTACTTTAAGACCATCATATTTCAATGCATCTTTATGAGATACTACAACAACTGTGCAACTGAATGACATATGAAACAACAAAGAGCTTTATTATGACAGATTGAAACATAACAATCTTGAACTATGAATCAATGAATGACATGTGATGTGATAGACTAAATTCTTTTCATCACATCATGCAAAGCATGTTTGGTTAAACAGAACTTTTAAACCAGTTTGCAACATATGACTATGAAAGTACTTGTAATAGCCGAATACATTAGTACTGCAGAAATAAGAACTGATAATAAACATTAATGCATCTAATAACTTATGAAAATCAGATAGACATGAAAAACAATCACACAAAGACTCATCACATAACACATTATTTTTCCTGAGTGGAAAACCCTCTTAGGGAATAAAAACCACTCGAAAAAACTTTATTTTTATTCACTTAGAGCACCAACTCTACAAAGTTCAGGAGCACCAACTCCACACAAATCAAAAGCACCAAATTCCAAAGTTACAAGAGCACCAACTCCTCCACTTTTCAGGAGCACCAACTCCTCCAATTTCAGGAGCACTAACTACACAAATTTTTAGGAGCACCAATTCCACAAAAATACAATGTTTAATAAATTACAGTGTACTATTAAAACTCTAGAAGTGAAAATGTAGTCCTAGAATCTCAACAGTAGACCATGAAGATTTTCAATGAGCACATTGAAGAATTTTGTATGAAAATGACAACATCTTCTCTTATACAATAATCTAAGAATAAAAAAAAATCAAAACAATACAATGTATGAAGTCTCATATCATTTTCTTTTTCCTTTCTTGTAGATCCACCTAAGAAAATGCCAAAAATCCTTCTTAAATAAATGCATAAGCATCTCTACAGACATTTTTTGTAACTGTAAGAACAACCTCAAGTTAGGGTTTCAAAAGAACAACCCTAGAACAATCTTTTAAACAAACCCTTTAAAAATAAACATTTCAGTTACAACCCGTAGGTCTTCTTTTCCTTTTCTGATTTTTAAACAAACTCTTAATCCACGATTTAACAGAGATTACAAAAATAATGAAATCACTTCATTACCCCAGTAAACTCTTTTTAATCTCAAATACAAATCATTTAACAAAAATAAAACAAACTTTTCAGTTATGATTCGAGCCTTAAGAAACATTAACTGCCTTTTCTCACTTTCTTCAAGCAACATAAGTAATACATGATTATGCAGTAAAGAAATCAAACAAATACCAAAGAAAGATCATTGAATCCAACCACAACTACCCAACTGAAAGAGCCATTGTCACTTCCTTATCCACTATCAAGCTCTTGCTAGGTCATACCCTGTTGTCCAAGCTTACAACAAACTCAGTTAACTCCTCTAGTGTCGGCCAAAGAAGAACACAGATTTACAGCTAAAAATAAAACATCCTCATGGTAGCTAGGGTTCCAAACCCTTCACATGATATTTCCCTATTTTTTCAAGTTTTTCAAAGACTTTAACAATCATAATAATGTTTTGAAGTCCAATACAAAGCAAAACACAATAATTAATAAACCATCATAATGCTTTTGAATCGGATGACAAGTCTTCAGCTACGTATGCCGACACATTTATTCCACATCATAATCAATCATTCACTCCCAGTGCCAAGTCACCAATTAACTAAAGAGTGAAGCAAAGTCACATGTATGTTGTGTCTCATATAGCCCGATATAAAAATTAGGCTCAAATCATTATGGAAAACAATATCAATACCTTATTACCACCAAACAAAACCTTTAAGATATTGACATTCAAAGCTTTTTATTCGAAACAAAAACTTCTCTAATGTCAATGCCACATAAAATGTGACTATTCAAGTTACTCAAAACATTGTAAACCATGAATTAAAATATTTGCACACTAAATATCAATGAAGAGAATATATATACAAGTTTAAAACTTGTATTCTGCATTCCTATGCTTTTCATAAACTTGGATATTTTTGTGCAAACATGAAATGTGTCATTCATATATCATGTGAAGACAATTTGCAAAAGATCAAGTTGAATATACCACAATCTAAAAGTGATCAACCTGAATATACCTGAGAGTTGTAACTCTGAAAGATCAAACTAAAAAACATCTTGCATTGTAACTGCATACCATAACACCAATCATATGTGAACAAACCAATGTGACTGAATATCATGCCACCCAATCTAAGAATGCATCTTGTTGAATATCATGTCACCCAATTTGAGAATACATCCTGTCAACATCCATCAAGCATATCATCACATATATTCTCGTATCAACAAACCACTTTTAACATCAAGGGAAAACTAACACATAAACAACTGAAAGCCAACAAACTCCCCCTTTTTCCTTGATGGAAAAAAACATATCTCTCCCCCTTTTTGCCTCAATGGCAAAGAATGAAAGAAGAGAATGTGAGATGCCAATAAACAACTAAGAGGCCAACCAACACATATCCATTTGAATGTAGAAATTAGGAATCAAAGACTATCAGCATATCATTACTTCAACCATAATCAAATAACTCTATGTCATATATCTCCTTGTGTCAATCTCATGAGCAATCGCAATATCTTTGTATCCACAACAATCAAATAACCTGTTTGCACCAGATATTAACTGTATAAACAATGTTACCAACATGAATGACCATGTACCAAGACATCAACTATGCACTTTTCAAGAATTTTTGTCACTTGCAAGGTAGTATCTACAACATATGAGCTTCTCCCCCTATTTGAGATAACAAAGCAAACAAGATTCTCAAGAATCTCACTACAAATCTCTTTCAAGCATAGTATTGTCATAAAACATGATACTATTCAACATCTATCACAATATCACAAGAATCTACATAAGCTTAAAGCACACTATGAAAAGAAAATCTCAAGATAATCTTACCAATTAGTCTTGCTCCTCGTTTGTTACTTACTTGGCATAGATATCATAAGCATAAACAAGATCACATCATTTTCAAAGTCTTAGAAAGATATCCATAATCATAAACAAGTTGATCAGTATCTTGACAACATAGGATCATTTATGCTATTTCCCATTGGCCATACCAAATTCAAACTCCACCTTGCAACAGTACCTTGTAAAAACACATTGTTATCCTTCGGTGCAACAATATGGTGACCAAGATCAACCTTCATTCTTGGTGTTTTCTTGACTGTAAACCTATTTCCATCTGTAGTAGAAAACACTGTCTCATGTTTAGATTCTTCTGCAGAGCTTTGTCCAACCTCACATCCCACTCCTGTAGGATCGTTAGAATGCTTTTGTCTACCAATCATCTCATTAAATAGATTAGTACTACGATCAAATTTTTGATTTTTACCTAATTGAACCTTGACACTTTCAAGCTCTTTCCTTAATGCAACTACTTCTCCTTCAAGTTTTAGACATTAAATATTTTTAACCTCCAAATCAGACCTTACAACATCTGTTGTCCTCTTACATTCTTCAATTTCAATTTTCTGACTTATAATCATATCATCTTTAAGAGTTAGTTCTTTTAACAAGGAATCATTATCTGAACATTTCTTTAATGAAGCAACCTCATTTTCTAGTTTATTGCACAATTCATCCTTGTCTTTTAACTTGAATTACAATCCCTCTTTAGTCCTTTTTCTATCAACCATTTGAGCTTTCAAAAATTCAATAATCTTTTCATATTTACCATAGTTTTGGTTTAATACCGTATTAGTATCAATACTCTTTTGAAGTTGTACCTTAAGTTCCTGATTTTCTTGTTTAATCCTTTTAAGTTAATCTAAGGCAACAAGCAGTTCTCCTTCCAAATCAACCTCAAACTCATCACCTTCACATTCTTTTTCACCAAATTTTTGTTCAAAGTCACTTACTAAGTGATCTTCTTCTTCTCCAACTATAGGATCACTTTTAGTATCAACTGGTAGGGGTAATTCTTGAGACAAAACTTCTCTAGACTTGACAGGGGTTGGTTGATCAACTTTTTTCTTGACACTAGTGGTTTTCTTTTGACCTTTGTTTCTTTTGCACTTAGCCATAATGAATACTCCATGAAAAATAAACCCTAAGTTGGTTAGACTTATGCATGGGTATGGCTCCGATACCACTTGTTGGAGTATGGACAGACACTGAGAGGGGGGGTCAATCAGTGTCTAGAGGACAAACCTAAAAATTTAAACCTTTTTAATTTTGGAAAAGAGTTTTTGGTTCAAATATCCTTTCGACAGAGCAAAGTAATTACTTTGAAAGCATTCATGAAAAGAGGTAAACAAATATATAACAATATTAACTTAGTTCAATTAGATAACTTATGTCAATATGACTTGTGGGAGATATCTTGCACTTGTAAAGGATGTGACTGACATTGTTTAGCAATCAGAGCATGATGACAAAACAGGTGCAACTCATAAGATTGTGTACATGAAGACCAATATCATTGAATTACTTTAAGACCATCATATTTCAATGCAACATTATGAGATACTGCAACAACTGTGCAACTGAATGACATATGAAACAATAAAGAGCTTTATTATGACATATTGAAACATAACAATCTTGAACTATGAAACAATGAATGACATGTGATGTGATAGACTAAATGTTTTTCATCACATCATGCAAAGCATGTTTGGTTAAACAGAACTTTTAAAACAGTTTGCAACATATGACTGTGAAAGTACTTGTAACAGTCGAATACATTAGTACTGCAGAAATAAGAATTGATAATAAACATTAATGCATTTGATAACTTATGAAAATTAGATAGACATGAAAAAAAATCACACAAAGAATCATCACATAACACATTATTTGTCCTGAGTTGAAAACCCTCTTGGGGAATAAAAACCACTCGAAAAAACTTTATTTTTTTTCACTTAGAGCACCAACTCTACAAAGTTCAACAGCACCAAATCCACACAAATAAGAAGCACCAACTCCTCCACATTTTAGGAGCACCAACTCCACAAAAATACAATGTTTAATCAATTACAGTGTACTATTAAAAATCTAGAAGTGCAAATGCAGTCCTAGAATCTCAATAGTAGACCATGAAGATTTTCAATGAGCACATTGAAGAATGTTGTATGAAAATGACAACATCTTCCCTTATACAATAATCTGAGAATTAAAAAAAAAAAAATCAAATCAATACAATGTCTGAAGTTTCATATCAATTTCTTTTTCCTTTCTTGCAAATCCACCCAAGAAAATGCCAAAAAACCTTCTTAAATAAATGCATAAGCATCTCTACAGACAATTTTTGTAACTATAAGAACAACCTCAAGTTAGGGTTTCAAAAGAACAACCCTAGAACAATCTTTTAAACAAACCCTTTAAAAATAAATATTTCAGTTGCAGCTCGTAGGTCTTCTTTTCCTTTTCTGATTTTTAAACAAACTCTTAATCCATGATTTAATAGAGATTACAACAATAACGAAATCACTTCATTATCTGAGTAAACTCTTCTTAATCTCAAATAAAAATCATTTAACATAAATAAAACAAACTTTTCACTTATGATTTAAGCCTTAAGAAACATTAATTATTTTTTCTCACTTTCTTCAAGCAACAGAAGTAATACCTGATTATGCAGTAAATAAATCAAACAAATACCAAAGAAAGATCATTGAATCCAACCACAAATGCCTAGCTGAAAGAGCCATTGCCACTTCCTTATCAACTATCAAACTCTTGCTAGCTCATAACCTACTATCCAAGCTTACAAAAAACTCGGTTAACTCCTCTAGTGTCTGTATGCAACCTAAAATGGTCACCTAGACTTTGGGCCCCATTTATTTAATTTCTCAACATCAACTTTCTGAATCAATGATTGTTGCATTTTCAAATCAAATTTTCTTAATCAATTCATAACTATTTCAAATGTTTCAATTTTCCCTAAGGTTTGAATGCTTCATTAATTTTATTTAATCAAAAGAAATAAATCATTTTTAATAAATAAAATAATGTTATTTAATTGAAGTTAATATTACTTAAATAAAATGATGCTATTTAATTAAATATATTTTTAATTAAATAATTTTATTTTATTTTTATTAATATTCATTTCTAAATTACATAATCTTATTTTATTTTATTAAAAGAGATATTATCATCTTAAATAAAATAAAATAAATGAAATATCCTCTCAAGAATATCCTGTGATGAAAAAAGGAAACAAATCAGTTAAAAGGGAAATAAACTAAAAAAAGAATTCCAATCAAGATTTGTTTCTATTTTTCTATTTATCCCACATTGCTTCTGAATTTGCCTTCAATTCCACTTTTGCCTATAAAATGAGCCCTCTCATTCTCATTTCAAAAGAGAGAAAGAATCACGAATTTTTACATCAGACTTATGCTACAAATTTAAATTTTATCATTTGAGATTACATTAGTTTGATTTTATAAGCATCTTAGTTTTAGAGCATATAGTTTAATATTGCATTTTAGCTTAATCTTCATAGTAGATTAATTTGCAAAATAATTCATTTATGGCATTGCATGTAGATTAATTTTCATTTCAATAAATTAGTTTGGTTTATTGCATTTTACAGCCATTTAGATTAGTTTTCATTGTTGCATTGCAAGAACAGGATTCATGGAGATTGGCATTCTTGCTTCTCCTCTTTGAATCTCTCATTCCGAGATTGTATTTGCAGGGGTAACAGGGTTAATCTGAGGGCCACAATATCAATCCCTGCTCTTCTCGGATAGAGAGCTATGAATTGATTTGCAATGACTCATTATTGAGTATCCTTGCATGCAAGGATTCACAGAAGTATAACATACTTTCAGTTATACAGTGTCGGCCAAAGAAGAACACAAATTTACAACTAAAAACAAAACATCCTCATGGCGGCTAGGGTTCCAAACCCTTCACATGATATTTCCCTATTTTTTTCAAGTTTGTCGAGGACTTTAACAATCATAATAATGTTTTGAAGTCTGATACAAAGCAAAACACAATAATTAATAAACCATCATAATGCTTTTGAATCCAATGACAAGTCTTCAACCATGTATGCCAACACATTTATTCCACATCGTAATCAATCATTCACTATCAGTGCCAAGTCACCAATCAACTAAAGAGTGAAGCGAATTCACATGTATGTTGTGTCTCATACAACCCAATATAAACATTAGGCTCAAATCATTATGGAAAACAATATCAAGACCTTATTACCACCAAACAAAACCTTTAAGATACCGACATTCAAAGCTTCTTATTTGAAACAAAAACTTCTATAATGTCGATGTCACATACAATGTGACTATTCAAGTTGCTCAAAACATTGTAAACCATGAAGCAAAATATTTGCACACTAAATATCAATGAAGAGAATATATATACAAGTTTAAAACTTGTATTTTGCATTCCTATGCTTTTCATAAACTTGGATATTTTTGTGCAAACATGAAATGTGTCATTCATATATCATATGAAGACAATTTGCAAAAGATCAAGTTGAATATACCACAATTTGAAAGTGATCAACCTGAATATACCTAAGACTTGTAACTCTAAAAGATCAAACTGAAAAACATCCTACATTGTAACTGCATACCATAACACCAACCATATGTGAACAAACCAATGTGACTGAATATCATGTCACCTAATATGAGAATGCATCTTGTTGAATGTCATGTCACCCAATCTGAGAATACATCCTGTCAATATCCATCAAGCATCTCATCACATATATTCTCATATCAGCGAACCACTTTTGACATCAAGGACAAACTAACACATAAACAACTGAAAGCCAACAGTGGTTTCCCCCAAATGCAATACAATAACACAAAGGATGAACACATAAGGGATCCATAGATTCGGGTTGAGTATATGTCTTTGCTACAATGATATGATAGAGCTTGGAATTGACATCATTCCCCAAATACTTGTGGAACAATGAAAGCAATTGAATAATGACACATAGAGAGAATGACAAAATTTTGGTTCAACAGAAAAGAGACTTAAATGTCTCAATGTATTACATCGTCCCCAAAAGGAAAACATAAGACAAAAATAAAAAGACAAGGTTTACAACATAAATAAGAATGAAGATACAAATAAAAGAATGTGACGACAAATTCATTTCCTTTGTATCCTTGTGTCAATGGAGCAACAAGGGTCATCCAAATAAAACTCATAAACATCAAGACACACCAAGCAAGACAACATGGGTCATCACATAAAGTGCAAGAAAACACAAAGAACACAAAGAAAACACAACAAAGAATTACCACACATGTAAGCCGACCTAATTAAGTAGGTTGTTTTCATCCCAATCTTGCTCATCATATATGGAAGGTGAAAAACTAGCCAAAGGGACTACTAAAAGTGTTGTACTAGGAGAATCACCAGGTTCAACACGTGGTGGGTCACTCTCATTGAGAGGATCATCATGGTTCCCCCACTAAATTCATAGGCTTTGAAAACAAAAAATTAAGCTCTATAATGTCACATAATTGCACCTAGCAGAAATTCCACATTTTAGCACTTTTCCTAGCATTTATGACACCTAAGTGCATTAATGGAAAAAATTCCACAGGTCAGAATTTCACAATTCTAGTTCCATGTGGACTAGTGGCAAAGCAACAGCAGCCTAATGACATGTTTCTGAAAAATTGATGTCTTGGATGCTTGCATAGTGCGCAGACGTCTATGTGGTGCGCTAGCATCCTGTCAGTTTTCTAAGTTTGAAACAATGAATCTTGAATCTTGACTCTTGACACATGTCTTGGCAATCATGATTTCAGGTGTAACAACTCTTTTCCACCCTTGCATGCAACAAAACCCCTCATTTTCTCTCATTTTGGGGATCCAACTTCATTCACTCAAGTTCTCTTCAACTTCAATCTCAAATTTCTCTCATCTTTGAAAAGCAACACTTCTACAAGCAAAGCTCTGCCGAACCGAGGTCCCTCTAACAACTGCAACTCTCTAGCAAGAATTCAATGGTGCATCTATGTGCTCCAAAGAGGGCCTAGGCTCGTGGGTAATGATCTCTCTCTCACACACTATTTTCTACTTACTTGTTCATTTACTATCTCATGGTGCAAGTTCTACTCCTGGAGCATTTTTTGCTTTCACCACATGCTTTGACCATTTTAGTTGCACTCTCTTCCTAGCTGGTTCTCTGTGGAGATGGGAACACTAAAATGGGGATTTGACTGAGGCACACCCCTCTATAGCCCCAACATTTTCCACTCGTTCTTCTGTGTGTAGGTTGAAAATTGGAGCTTGGAGTGAAGACTCAAATGTCCAGTTAAGGGTAAGTTTTCTCCAATTTCTCCTTGTACTTTTCCCATACTTTTGTTCTCTACTTTATCATTCTACTTGGAAGATCTCAGATCTGAGCTAAGAAGTGAAACTCAGTTCTACCCATTTGAGCTCCTAAGCTTCTTGTCCCTCAAGACGCCAGTGTGCCATTTGGATGACAACACATCACACTAGTGTCTTGAATCTATGCTAACATCCTTTGGTCGAGAGCTCCTCTATTAGAGGCAAAAATTTGGAAGTTTCACTCTTTTTGGATCTGAAGCAGTATTCTTTGAAAGTTAGATTGCATACATTTCCCTTGCAATTTCCTCATTCAGTTTATGTTGAGGTGGATAAGGGCAGTTTGTTCCTTGGATCTCTTGAGAACAAAGAGACTCACGTGCAACAAATCCCTCTTATCTCACAAGCTCATTATGCACTTGCTCATAAATTTTAGCAATTTCATTTTCATCATCCAAATTTATCACCATGGGAGGTTTAATGATAATGTCAATTGTATGTTCTTGTTTAATTTCTTGTTTTGGTGAAAGTTGTAATTCTTCTTGATTTGTTCACATAGGTGTTTGATTTTCATGTAATGTTTTATTCTTTTCTTCCAACTGATTGGCAATAGCACAATGTCTTTGCCTACACTTTTTAGCATTTATGTTTCTTCTTGTGTAGTTTTCAATTTGTGAAGGTGTAAGGGTGGGTTTCTCAACCATTTGTCTCTTTTCTTCCCTTAGGGGAGGAATTGAAGGGACCACTAGGGGTTGGGAAACTGCTATCTCTTTAAGTCTATGTACTTGCTTTGTTTTTAGAGCTACAAAAGGAATCATTTGATTGTCTCTTGGTATTTTGTATGATATATGCAGAGGAATTGCAACAAATTTACCTTGGTTACTTGGAAGGGTTTTTGCTTTGGACATGGGTTCATCCACAACTAGTGGGGAGGAGGAACAACCATAGACCTATAATTCTCAAATGGGATGTTGCTAAGGGATAGTTCTGCTATGTACTTTGCCTTAAAATTTTGAAATGACCTGAAAAATAAATCTTCATGAGGTTTGACAGGTTCCATAGGTTGAGGCAAAAATTAATCTAAGGAAAAGTTTCCATAGGAAGACAAAGGATTAAACCTACTATGATGCATTGTGTATATTTGATCTTTGAAAGGGAACTTTATGCTTTTGTTAATAACCAATGGGATGACATTCATGGAGCATATCCATGGATATCCTAGCTTCGTACGGAAATTTTTTGATGCTAGGATGATGGAGAATGACACATCTAATTATTTTGGTCCAACTTTAAGAGGAAGAGTGATCAAACCTACCATAGGGTGATAAAAACCATTATAAGTTTTCAATCGTGCTTTCGATTGTCTACAAGAACCTTGATAAATATCATGCACATACAATAATTCCTCAATGATCACATTATCTAAACACATGGGATCAATGAGTATTCCTTGTGTGGGTTTTTCATTGATATAGCCAATGATGTAGAGAGGACCATCGAGTGAATGTATGGATGCATCAATATAGATGAAAGTAATGTTCGGTAAAAAATAAAGAAATGCTAAGTTTAGATTAAGTTCATGAGAATTATAATAATAATTAATTATAGATTAATTAATTATTCTCTAATACATGATAACTCTAACACTTGTGTGGGTTTTTTATTGATACAGTTGGCAATGTAGAGAGGACCATCGAGTGCATGTATGGATGTGTCAATATGGGTGAATGAAATATCAGGTAGAAAAGTGGTTTGGCCCTTACGAGGTTGAACATCTATGAGAGTGACCATATTTTCTAGACCATCATTATCATCATTCTTATCATCATCCTTATCATCATCCTTATTAGCATTCATATCATCATTCCTATCATCATCCTTATCAAAATTTATATCATCATTCTTAACATCACAAGATTTCACAAAGCTAGATGAATGGTTTGGCATTGGATTGGTGAAGATTTGAAAGTTTTGGTTAGATGGGGTGATGAACTTTTTCCCTTTATCATTCACATTGTACAACTAGATATGATTAGAATCAATGAGGTCTTGTACTTGACGTTTAAGATGCATGCATCATTCTATATCATGTCCATGTGTATGATGATATTGACAAAAGGATTTTGGGTTGAATTTTGGAGATACAAGTTTACTTGTGCCCACGGGTCTAATTGGAGGCAATTGGATTAAATTATTGCTTAAAGTTGCAACATAATTGAGTAAAGGGTATTGAGAAATTGGGTCAATTGTCTATCTCAATCTAAATTGATATGGAATTGGACTTATGGCTACAACTTGTGGTTCAATGTGGTTGGTTGTTTGAGGTGTACTTATCTTGATAAAGCTCTTGTTTTGATTCTTAAATGGATGATAGTTATTTTGTAGTATGAATTTGGATCACTAAAAATAAGTTGATGAAGATACCTCTTCATACTAACTAACCAAATTCTGATAATCACGGAGAGTCATACACAAATGTGTGAAGGAAAAATATTTCATTAACAAAATCTTATCCCTAATGGTAGGCTGCATATTTCTAATGAACATTCTTTGAACATCAGCATTAGGAAGAGCATAGTTGATTTGTTATTAGATTAAATGATTACACCCTATGAATTCTATTACTTTTTTGTGTTTTCCTTGTTTGTATCTCACTAAATCAGTTAATGTAATTTTAGGACCAATATTCGCTTGGAAGTGTTGGATGAATGCATCAACAATTTCATTGAATGAATGTATAGATCTATTTGGCAATGAGAAAAACCATTCTAAGGCCATGTCTTTCAATGACCTAGGAAAGAGTTTAGCTAAAACCTTATCCTTAAAGATGAAATCACTACATAATGTCGTATAAGCCAATATATGACTATTAGGATTTCCTTTACTATTGTACTTGTCAAATCTAGGAATCTCTATGTTTTGTGGTATGGGTGTCTTCAAGATTTCAAGTGACAATGGGATTCTTTTGACATATTATGATGGATTTTTATTTTTATTTTGGTCCAATGTTGAAATTTGTTGTTGAAAAAGGTTACCTTTTGCAATAGTTAATTTATTACCGAATCATTACTTGACATGTTTTGGGAATGTGGTAAATATGGTGGGCTTGTGTATATGCTTGGTGCACTACTATGTTACAAATTTATGAGAGTTGATGAATATTGAGGTGTAACATGTGAGGACACAAAACTATAAGGATTTTCAATGGAAATACCTAAGCTTGAGGTTATGCTATTGTTTTATTGGATTGTTGTAGCTACAATTAGGTTTGTGAATATAGGGATAGAGGCTATGGTTGTGGGGAGGGATATTTGAATTCCTCTTTAGCTTTTAGTGTATCCCAAAGCTTGGGAACCACTAGCCATTGTAGGAATATTTTCATCCACAAAGTAGGATAGACTACACAAAACCTCTAATCATTGAGTATTATTGATCAATTTCCTTAAGTTGTCCATTATAGGCACTATTTTTCCTACTAATGATTCAATGCTTAAATATTCTTGTAATCCCTCTAAGACGTGGTCTAATTTTTTTAATTTATCTTCAGGAGTATGGGAAAAATTAGTCTCAACATCTATAAAAATGGTTGATTGTAAAGTCATCATTGGTATGGTAATATTAGGGATAGAGTCTAAAATGGGCATGGTATTGGCAATACCTTGCGTGAAAGAGTTGGAAGACTTAGGATCCATAATGGATGTAACAACAGTGTGGGATGCCATAAGTCCGCAACTACATCTCACCAAAGTATTGGGAATATGACACCAAGTCGTGAAGCTCATGCGAGTTTCAAAACACTAAGTGTGCCCACTATGAACACTAAACTATTAAACAATCATAGTAAAACACTCAGAAGAAGAAATTGGAAAACAAAAACATAGAAACACAAATCTAAGCAAAATTTGAGCTAAAAATAGCAGGACTAAGTCACCCATGGTGACTATGTCCTAGATAGGGTTTTACAAAATTAAAAGTTTGACTATTTAGGATATTGTTTAAGGCTTCTGGGTCTATGTGTAAACAGGTATGATAGTGAATGTTTTTTCCAAAATTTTCTCAATTTATGATAATGCAATTCAAAATGCATGTGTACAACAATGTTGAAAATGTTTGAACAATAAATGATAATTTTGAATGTAATTTCCAAATCTAAAATGTAACAATTAGCTGATTCTAATATGCTAAATCTAAAAATGATGATTTTGATGTAATTTTGAAACAAAACACTATACTTTTTCACTTTTTTGAGCTATATGAAAGATACCTAAATGCATGCAATGAAAACTTTCAAGTTTTATTTCAGGTTTAAATGCCCTAATATAGAGTTTTGAATGCAATTTGAATGTAGATTTGACCTAAGATGACTGAAATTAACCCTATTGCAAACTAAAATGCAATATGATTTGCAAATTTTTGAATTTTTATTGCTCTTATGATGCAAGAATGGATGCATGAATGCACAATGCAAAAAAATGCAATATTAAACCTAGATCTAAGATGAATTTCCTCAAATTTTAGAAGGTATATAATGTTAACATGTCAAGTTCACCAAAAATGTTTTGTAGAAAAAAGGAAACTATCCTTTGGGGATTTTCACTCTTTAGGGTTTGGCACCTTTTTCTACTTTCATTAAATGTGGGGTATGGAATGATATGATTTTGAATGGGGGTTTGATGTATTTGGACAAGATATATGATTGAATTACAACTTGAAAGGTGAGTCAACAAGCCCTTGACCAAATTTGAAATGGACTCAAGGATGAAATGTAATGCAATGACTAGGCTAATGATGTAAATTTTAGTTTTGATGCAAATACAGTAAACACAAAAAATCATAGACAAATTCAAACAATAGAAATGGACTGAGCAGAGTACTATGCACCCATGGTTCAAATATGAGGCTAAAAATGGAGGACTAAGTCGCCCAGGGCCACAATGTCTTTTTGACTGAAATTTAGATCTATTTTTGTAGTCCTCAGGAGCCAAGTTAGAGCTTTTGCTTGTCACACTATCGAATCATTGTTGAATAATTTTGTAACTAAATTTCCATTTGTTCTCAAGGTGTTGGGTTTGATTTCAACAATGAATAATTGATCTTCAATCCTCCTCCAATATTCCTCAAATCTAAAACCTACACATTCAAAGAGAGAAGAAAGGTTGTGCCATTTAGGGGCTTGCCTTGGTCAAACCCAGTGTTAGTGTTTCCACTCCCACAATGGAAATGTTGATGATAAAAAGATAAATTATAGGAAGGAATGATGAATCAAAAAAGTGTTGAACACACCCAAATACTAAGAGGGGGGTGAATCACTCTTTTCTTAAACTTTTAAAAAAATTCATTTGCAACTTAAACATCAAATCACATTAGCTAAAAGAATGAAAAGGAAAGCATGCACCACACAAGGACACCAATATTTTTATGTGGAAAACCCAATGAGGGAAAAACCACAGTGAGAGTTAACTCACAATATATGAAAAAGTATTGTAATATATTTTTAAGGCTCACCACCTAAGGAAGCACACTCCTCCCTAAAGGACTTGTAGGATGAGGTGCACAAACCCAAGGAAAGATACAAAGACTTGCTGAGGAGATTCACTTTCTAGATCAAGATACATGATATTTTGAATTACAAAGCAAGAACTTGAACTGCAATAATAATGCATCTATCATATGCAAATATGGCAGTCCCTTTTCACACGTTTTTCTCCACTAGCCTTATTGATCACCATCACAAATTATTTTTCTTCTATTTATATCCTCCACAACAACTCAAAACTCCAATTAGGTTGGATTCAAAAGGACCTATAAAATGAAACATGTGATCTTACATAAGTTGGATCCAAGCATATACATTATGAAGTGAAATAAGTTGTGGATCACAACACAAAAAATAATAGGGTCCAAATACATCACAAAACATCCTCCAAAAAAATTAATTAATCAAGATCAACCACAAATGAAGGAAACTAGATTGTTAGCCCAATCAACATCAACACCACCAAAAACTATCAACTATTCATCTTTACAGCACTGGGGAGAAACCAAAAATATCTTGTAGACCAAGATGCAAAAAATGTATATTATCAAAAATATCCTTACAACCTTCTCTTGAAGAATCTAATCATTATGTGCTTGCACAAATGAATAAATCCATTGAATAGACAAGAACATAGCATCTTAGACCAAGTGTGACACATAAACACTTAGGATATTGCACTAAGGTTCACCAAAATATTTGAAATACTTATGGATGAACCCATACACCTCTTTGAACATATCCCCAAGTATGCACGAGCATATTTACTACTTTGAAGGAATGTGGAGTATTCTAGAGAACATTTGAGACACTTAACTATGTTATACTACAATCGAAAGAATAGTCACATATAACTCTTGCTATAGAAATGCTTATGACATGAAATATTTGAAATAACATCTTTGTAGACTACCAAACTTAATTCCAAAGTTGTACAAGTAGATCATGCAATGTGGAATAATGCAAACCAATATACAAATACCCAGTCATAGGAAGGCATACTATTTAACCCTTAGATAACTTCTCTCAATCATAAAAGTATGAACAAAGCCTCAATATATCAAGCATCATGCTTGCAAATAATTATATTGTCATCTTATGCATTTGCTAGGTCTTCTGGACTTACTTGCCTAAAACATGTTGACTCCAAGTCTCTAACTATGTCAAACCATCTCTCTCAAATATTCCACCTTCTCATCAACTACATCCATCTATCTCTAATCATTTCTCATCCTCTTCAACTTTTATACAAAATATCTATATAAACATGACCTAAAGTTGACATCAATGACAATACATATTGAGTTGACATCAATTACAACACATATTTCCAACAATCTCACCCTTTGTCATAGATGGCAACACAAATATATCTACAATTCTTCTCTCATCCTTTCTTCTCTCCCAACTAATAAAGCAATCATCAACACACTCCCCCTCTTTGACATCAAGGACAAGGGGCATAGTATCTTCTGCTTATAATAACCAAAAAATACTACATGAACTCCCCCTTACTGTATGATCTCTACCAAAATACACTCCCTTGAGATGGAGATGCCTCAAAAATTGATGCTATATGTCTTCAGAAAAACAAAAAGATATCTCAATCCTCCACAAAACTATACAAAGAAAAAATTATCTTATCTACACTTTTGCAACTCCCATAGAAGGTAGAATGTTCTTGTAAATTACCTTAAGGTGCACTAGAGTTGCATCCTAGTTTACTTTCATTGAGGTAAGAATGCGATTTTGACACTCAATCTATATGAATAGATCCTTAGCCTCATCCATATTGTTAGGAGCCTTCATTTTTTTATTAATCTTCTCTACTTCAGGCAGCAACCCGAATAATGATGCAAGCCTCACATTAACTACTTCTCTTAACAGGCTAAATCATTTCCTTATGTGCTCTCTATAGTCTATAAGTAATGACAATTACAAATTAATATTTTCTAATTGTTCCCTAGTTGATCCATCCTTGTTCTTTGACAAATCATATATCTCAACCATTTGAGTAATTTGTGACTCAATGGAGTCAATCTGATCTTTGATGTTTTTAGTGGAATTTGGCCATTTTAGGAAAAATAGATATAAAGCAGCAACTTCATCAATACATTCCTTAAACATCTTCATATCCTCTTGAATTTTTTTGTTTACATTGGCACATTGGTCAGATGCATCAACCATTCTTCTATCATTTATCTTCCTCAAGACCTCTCTTTTTTTCCTTTTGCTCAATGTGAGAGGAATGATATTTGAAAGAATCCATTAAAATTTTCAAATTTTGTTTCAAAGGCAAGGAAGAATATATTTTTACCACTAGTAAACCCTCCTAAATAATCTCCATTGCATCATCACCTAATCAAGTCTTCTTCAAATGTTCTTGTAGAAGCATGCAAAATATCACCAAGTTGTAACTTATGAAGGGGAGAAATATTTGACAAGTCAAATTGTCCCTCATGAGTAAGAATTTATAAAATTTGGGGTGTCACCATAGGTTGAAACTACATCTGCAATCCTAGTAGATCCTTGAATGAAGATGAACATGAAGAATCCCAACCTATGTCCATAGAAGCATCTTAGTTCTCAACTATCTTCTTTGTTGCATCCTAAAATTTCTTAAAATTATCCTCTTTCTTCTACTCATCATTTCTTGGATTCTCCAAAGGAGGAATGTTATGTTCTTCACTTTACCTTGATCTCTTATGCACCTATTTTCTCTAGAGTAGTAATCTCCTCATTTTTCTTATCATTTTTCTCTATCTCATCACCACCTATCACATGACACTCAAAAGCTGATAGATCTATATCTTGGGTAGACACATCAGGTATATCCTACAGGTTAGCATCATCCAGAGGAAGCTTTTCCCCAATAGTCACCTCAGCCTTCTTCATTTATTCAAGAATATTGGTTGTCTTTTCTTTTGTCTCTTTCTTTGTCCTCTATATATCTTCTTTGTTTGGTTTGGAATTCTTGTGCCTATCCTTGAGACATTTTAACCCTTATCCAAAGCCTGTTGTCTCATCTTAGCTTCCACCATTATTGCTTCTTGCCTTTTATTACTAAGTCTGTCTGCAAGGCTCTATGAGAGTTGATCAATGATCTCATTGAGCTCCACATTTAAAACTCATCTTGTTCTCTTCTCTCTTCTCTTCAACTTAGAAGATTATTCTTCTTCATCATCACTTTTTAAATTCATTGGTCTAGTTTTCTTCCTTTTAGCCTACTATTCAGTCATTTTCTTCTTCTTCTTTGTAGTCTTAGTTTGCATCAATACTTCAGTAGCAACCCTCTTTCTACTAGGAGGTGTTTGAGAAAATCTAAAAAGTTTAGGAGTAGTAGTAGTGGTAGAGGTGGACCTACTTTTCCTTCTTCATCCATATGGAGTTTTTGGAGTGGCAATAGGAGCTTGTGGCACTTGTTGATGATTTTTCATATCATGTGTTTCCATCAATGAAAAGGGGGAGATTGTTGGAAGTTTGTGTTTTCATTGATGTCAACAAATCTTTGTTGTTGCATTGATGTCAACCTATGGAGATGCTTTGATTAGTTTCATTATGTTTTCATTAGTAGTATCGCTGATGTCAACCTCTGGTGTTGCTTTGATGAGCATATGTTTGAATATGTTCAACCTCTTGTATGGTTGAGATGCTGAAAGGGTGTTGTTGATGTTGAGATGGAGTTTATGGTGTTTGGTTTCGAAGTGTTTTTGAGAATATTTGAATAAAAGAGGATACATTGTGATAGAGTAGTGTTTAGTGTTTTTCTTCATATTTCTTCATGATTGTATATTTTCCTATGTGGTTTGTATATGTTGATGAGAGGTTTTTAGAGGTGTTATATATGGAATTTCATGTTCTAGATCATTGGGCAGAATTTGTGTTCACTAGTGTGTGAACTGTGAAGCAATGTTGTCCAGGAGAATGGTTTTTCTTTACATTTCCCCCCATTGTGGTTCTTGGTCTTGTAGATCTGAAAGTGTTCTTATGTTCTCATATCTATCTTTAGTCTATTTTTTTTTAGTTTTGGTGCTCTTTAAGGTTGGATTTGTTTGTTACATTGTGTGGAAGGTTAACTGGTTGTACAAAATGAGTATGTTCTTCAGGTACATATGATGTTGCGAAGGATTTGTTGGATTTCAGGGTGTTGATGGAATATTCTACATTGTGTTTAAGTGTTGTGTGTGGTCCGTGATTCATCTTTGGATTTGGTGAAGCATGTACTTAAATTTTTAATGGTGATAACATAGGTTCAACCAACCTTGGGTGTTTGCACTAATTGTGGATATGATTCAGTGTTTGTGGAAGCATGGCAAGGCATGTATGTATGGATTTAGGTCCAAGTTAAGGTGTGATGTGGTTTTCCTTCATTCCTCTCCACCACGGGAATGTTTTGGTTCTGACCTAATTTGAATTTGCATGTTTGAGGTGCATAGCCATCCTTGTAGATTATTTTCAAGGTTGAGGATGGTATGTATATGTGTTGAGTTGATGAAGGATGGTGGTGTGAAGTGTGTGTGATGTTGATTGTGATGTGAAGTGTGAAAGTGTGAAGTGTATTATGAGCTTTAATGACTAAGACTATTGGAAGTAGTGAGAAAAAGGTGTCTACGTTCTACAGAGAGAGTGTGAATGTTATAGTAAAGAAATGGTGGATCTTTTATGTTGCTATGAGATGGATTTACCATTGTAACAATCTTCTATATTCTTATTTTTATTCTAGTAATGATCCCTTCTTTCTTTTGGGAAGTGAGCCCTTCGGCAATGAGCCTAATGTATTCGGTGTTGTAATTACTTTATATTATGAGCTAATCCTCACCATGGTTTTTCCCTTCTTGGGTTTTCCACGTAAATCTATTGTTCTCATGTGTTTGGATGTGTTTGAATTTTTTCAAGCTTATGGTTTTGTTTGAATAGGTTTAGACACTTGAAAATGCTTGGATTCTTTAGGATTGACAATGCATATTAGCTTTCACAAGGTAGCATGAACATACACAAGCTTGAACATGATGATAGGATCTTGAATAATGCAACAAATGAATGATAAATCTACTCTTGAATGCTCTTGAAAATATTATTTTATCAATAGGATCTCTTGATAATGTTGCTTATTAAGTGTTATATTTGAATTGGTAAAAATACTATGTATTTATAGGTGTTTATTTAATTTCTTGAAAATTAGATTTCAAAAGCCGACAATTTCATATGAAATTTGAATCATTAAAATGCCACCAAAAATATATTTTAAAATGGGTCCTAGGACTTGAAGGGGGCCCATTCGCCCTTGGGAAAATAGATTATGGCCTATAAATCCAAAACACTCATTCTCCAATGTGATTAAAATATTAATTACATTAATTAAATATTGTTTTTTTTTTTTTGGAAAATGGGAATAACAAGGCTTTGGAATGCATAATTTGGAAAATTAGAAGCTCAATTAAGTCCAATTAATTAAGGGACCCAAACAAAGTGTGATTGTAAAGGGTATACAATTTCTTACACTACATTTAGCCCCCATTTTAGTGAGAGCATAAACTTACGATTAGAATCACACTAAAGTAGAAAAATATGCATCAAGAGAGGTCCAAGTGTACAAATGTTAGAAAGATAGGATGACAAAGATCAAGGAGGATGATCAAACCCCTAGGATCAAAGATCCCATGGCAAACCAACATCAGGAAAAAGGGACACACAAGATGTGTAAGATACGTGTAGCAAGACAAGATACACAAGCATACAATGTTAAAGCTAATGTAAAAGGGTTGGACTAGCAAGAGCTGTTATACCACATCCATCAAATATGCTCACAAGGATGTAAAATCACTTATGAAACACATAGCTCCATTGGCGAGCAAGTTGTATTATGCTAGGTGGCCATGAAATATGCTGACAAGGGCTAGTGTAATTTGGTATATGCTAGGTGAGCCCCAAAGGCAAGATGAGAAACACACACTAGGTCTACAAGGTGTGAACTCATAAAAAAGGGTGCCACATGGGTAAATTCATCACAAAAATTGTGTACCCATGAGTCACTGCCACAAAATGATCAATGTTATGCCAACACTACACTAAGTCTAACCTCTATGAACAAAAGTGAAGCAAAAATACCGATATGATCATGTCAAAATGAGAATGCCAATGTAATAATGTCAATGTCAATGTCAAAATAATGTCAATGTATGCCCCCACTTTAAAGGAATTGCTAAACACCATACTATGAGCAATTACTTAAAAGTATAAATGATATATGCCAATTGATAAGAGGGTCATGAGAGATTATTTGGAAATCCCTATGCCAATCATATGTTTCTAAATAAAGTTGTGTCATGAAAGAGGAAGGTTCCCCCACATGAAATCTCATACACATGAGGGATCCATGGATTAGGGGTCAACTCATGTTGTCGCTACAATAATATAATAGAGCTTGGAACCATCATCATTCTTCAAATACCTCATAGAACAATGAACACAAAGGATGAATGACACATAGAGAGATAGAAGACAAATAAACCTTTTGGGTCAACATGGAAGAGACCTAAATGTCTCAATGCTTCTGCATCATCCCCAAAAGGAAATGATAAGACACAAGACAATGTTTATGATAGATAGAAGAATGTAGATACAAATAGAAGAATGACACAATATATTTCATTTCCTTTGTATCCTTGCACCAATGGAGCAACAAGGGTCATCCAATGAAACTCACAAACATAAAGGCACACCAAGAAGAATAATATGAGGGGATCATAGTACATACATGCAATCACAAAGAACATAAATAGAAAACTAGTATGTCACATGCAATCCAACCTATAGAAGGTCATTTGCATCCCAATCTTGTTCACCATATATAGAAGGAAGATAACGAGCCAAAGGAGCAATGAGAAGTGTCATACTAGGACAAGGATATTGTTATCAATTTTTCACCATAGCTCAAATTGACAAAGTTGGTTAATTCAGGTTCATTTTAAGGTGAAGAGTTTCATTTTATTTATGCAATTGCTTTAACCATTGCATATATTTGAGTTTTGAGTTGTTGAAGTGCAATGTGTTTTAGTTTTCCATTCATCATTTGCAGCATTAAATATTGCATGAAATGTAAAAGAAAGTGCTTTCATTTTGTATTCAGTTATTCATTACACAATGTTTCATACATTTTTGCAAAAGAGAAGTATAGAATTGAACAAGAATTGCACAAAATGTTGTTTAGTATTCATTGGGATGAAAAGAAGAATCAAGTGTCCCACATAAGCCATGAGAATAGCTGAAAAAATGAAGCATAAGGAGTGTGCTACACTACTGAAGATAAAGAATGGAAAAGAGCACATAAGAGGGAACATAGCCATCATTTCCTGAATGTGTCTTCAAGTTGCCTTCAGTGTTGTGCATCCCTCCTAGCTTCCGTTCTCCAATTGAACCTACAAGTGATTGTAATGTTTGTTAGAGCTCGGGTTATGAGCCCTCCTACATGATCTATCAACAGTAATGTATAACACTGCTTATGGTGCATTGAATCAATTAAGCAAAGACAAGAAAGTGTGTAAGAGAATACCAAGGAGGAAACATCATAAGAAACTTTGGATTTATTGTTTTTAATCTAACACTGTTTGTTTCTTGTGTAGGTATAGGAAAAGCCATGTTGCTGATTTGTTTTGAAGATTTATAGCATGTGGTGTAAAATGGTCTCCCGTAAGGGTTGAGCTCAGCATGCTGCCCCTTAACAATCAAGAGAGGGGTTGAGAAAGTAAGCAATTCAAAATTGCTCAAAAGAGATATGCATTTGAAGGAGTACATCACAAGTGTCATAAGAACTCAAGCAATTGACCATTTAGGACAATCAAGTCTGAAAATGCAATGAATTGAAGATCATAAATGATCAATTGCTCAAGTAGATCATCATAAGGAGTGCATCATCATGTAATGTGATAGTGAATAGGAATACACAATGCATTGTTCACAAATCAACAATAGCAACTGAAGCAATTTGAGAAGCTTCAAAGCATCATCATCAAGTGTTTGTATTTCAAAATCTTCTATGCAAAGAATAGATTCATCAACATTTGCTCCTTGAGAGAGATAAAAATGCATGAAGGGTACAAAAGAAAAATTGTCTCCATCAAAAAACAGAATTACAAGTGGTTGCAAATGAAGCTTGAAAGTCAATAAAGAAGCATTGTTGAACTGAAAGTACAATGGATTAAGTGTTTGAGTTGAATGCAATTTGAAACAACATCATTGATGTCAATGGATTGCAAAGAAACTCAAGGCTGGTTTCAAAATAATTGATGCTATAGATATAAAGACCATCTCATTGCATTTCCATAGGAAACTGTGATGAAAGTGAAACTAGATGTGCATTTAGAGAAAACATTCAAGTGTTTGGAATGGATGACAACAAGCAACAAGTGTCTTGTAGAAAAATACCATGATGGATTAATGTAACTTTGCAAAGTAAATGAAATAGAGGCATCATATGCAGTGCATTTGTGAGTAAATAAAGCTTTATGTATGTTTCATTAAGCAAGTATGTTTCAATTCCATTGCAAATCATGCTAAACAGTGAACAAAAATTGCATGGGGGATGTGAGCAAAACATGATAAGCAACTGAAAAGCATCAAACAAAGTTGAGCTTTGTTGTGTTATGCATTTCAAGAAAGTAATTGCTAATAACATATGTAGTGAAAAGAAAGATTACAAAGATCATTGGAACAACATATCTTACAGAAAGCAAACAATGCAAGGAAAATAGCTTGTTCCATTAAGAATAATTTTTGAGCAAACTAAAATTTGCATTCTGAGAGCAATCAAGTGAAGCTACAATATTGTGCACTTGAAAAAATGAAGTCATTGTTGCTTTTCAAAAACAGTAAATCAATGCCAAACAAGCTAGGGTTTTGAAGTAGGAACAAGCATGGTACCCAGTTTGAGCTTTCAAGAGGGAACCCACATGGGTTTAAGTTTTAAAACTTCAAAATGTAGAGATGAGGGTAGTTCAAGCTCATACATGAATGTCAAATAAACCCAGTTGGACTCTCATGGCCACAGCTTGAGAGTGAGTTTTCTTTCACAAATGGTGATACCCACTTGGGGTTTTGTGTTCAAATTGCAAATACAGAGGTAAATAACTATATTTCAAGCTCATGGCCAGAGAAGCAACTCAGGAAAATAAAGATGTTGAAGTCAATGGCCATGGCCATGATGGGTTTTGCAAACCTAGAAAATGGAAAGCATAGATACAAAAATTTCCTTCATTTAACAAGTAATGCCATTGCACATCATGGGTCGCGCCCAAAAGAGTTTGTTTTTGTAGAAATAAGAGAAATGTATATGGTGAGGTCACAGTTGATACAATGGCCAAACTTAGAGAATTCAATCATTCTTCACTTGTTTTGTTAAATGATTTTTTAGAAAAAACTATGATTTTTTAGAAGTTCGGATTGATGGTTTCTTGCTCTCCTATCCACTGAGAGATTTTTGTAAACTTGTTCATGTACTTAGATTCTAAGATTGTCACTCCTTCAGTTCAATAAAACAACAAAGTTCCTTTCTCATCTACTTGTTCAAATTTATAATTACAATCTGATGTTAGTTGTGATTCAATTGTAGAATCCTTCTTATGTCTTGTCATTGTAGGCTTGTTTGCAAGGGTTTCATGTGATTCGGGTTGCATTATGTGTTATGTTAGATTAACCTCTATGCAAATCACTTTTGAATTATATGTTTAGGGTGGGATTGTGAAAATCAAGATTTTAGAGATATTGTTGTGAGTGGAAAAAAATTTCAGAATCTTCTTAATGTTGATGAATCACCTTAGTTTAGGATCTTTGTTTTCCAGTTTTTCCTTCTACCCCTTTCCCTTGAAGGTCTAGTAGATTAATTTTATATTGGGGAACCAACCCACTTTGGAGATTCACTCTCACCAACAGATTTACCCACAAATCTAAGAGTGTTTCCATGTTGCAACAAGATAGGAAAGTCTAACTTGGCTAAGGGTGCAATTCTGATTGCCAACAAATATCAAACCCCTTAACCCACAAAGATTCAAGACAAGTATGAGTTGAGATAAGTGACAATATGATGCTCCTTGCAATATGGAAAAATGATTTACATAAAGTGCAATACATGTAATAGTGAGTATGCTTTGATTCTACAACTACCACATGGCAAGTAGCGGTAACTAATGTTATTGATTATGATGAGTCAAAAAAGTATCATTTTGAAACATATCAAATGAGATACTCCCACATGCAGTGTCTATCAACTCAAGATGCACAAAATTTAAAGTTATCTTAGAAGAACCTTGTGTGATGGTATTGATATTAAGCAAAGGTTTTTTTTATGCTTTTTTCTCTTTTGAAGGACAATAACCAAGACCTCTTGTGTTTTATTTCATGCTAGGCTCGACTTGTTCTCTTATCCCACACCCTTTTCTATTATAGCCAAATTGTTTCAAAATTTTATAACCCCTTCCATAATTTTTTTTATATATTTTGAGGAAGGAGGTTTTTCATGATCACATTCATCATATGTGGATGTATAATGTGTCTTCATCTTCTTTGCTAAAAGTTGTAGACTCACATGGTTTTGATGAATCGAACTATGTTCGTATTATGTCATCTTCTTTCTCTTTTCCTAATTTGTGTGTGATCTTGTATTCTCTCATGAGTGTACCTTTGTAAAATCTAATGATCCCCAATCATCTTCTAACAACGTTATCATAAATGAAAGACAAACATCCTTTTATTATTTTTGTAAAGGTTCCACTTTTATAGTTGTTGTCAATGTTCTAAGAGGATTTTTTGTCCTTGTTTCAATTTGTAAACAACTCTTAGGTTTGAAGGATCAACTTTTATCATGTAGACCTTGTTATTGTAAGTGCATTTGAGCAAATGATGTAATGTTGAAGGTATTGCATTCATTGCATGAATCCATGGTCTTCCAAAGAGAAGATTATATGAAAGTTCATTAGGAATGACATGGATAGGAGTGTGTAAAGTAACCCTACCAACTTTAATAGTCAATGTTATCATACCAAGCAGTTGTTTTTCCACATTGGACCAAAACCATAGATAGATAAAGAATATAGTTGAATTTTAGTCTTGTCCACTCCCATTGTATCCAAAAGTTTTAGAATACAAATATTAAGTGTCAAACCATTATCAACAAGGGTGTGTTTAATTCCAAAAAAATTACTACTATTCTTAATTTACTAGACACTATCATCAAAGCATCATTTTGTTTTTGTGTTTCCAAAGGAGATAATTCACTTTGATGAAAGATAATGTCCAAATTAGGCTGATTTATATTCTCAATCCAAGCCACATAATTTGGTTGCACACTAGGAGGGATAATAACCTTTTTCAAATTATTTTGAAGCATGCTATGGTAAATAGGTGACTCTTGAATCAAATCCCACAAGGATATCTTAGTAGGAGTGTTGCAAAGTTGTTCAACAATATCATACCCTTTCCACTATGTGAAGGTAAACAAGGAGCATTGGGAAAAATAGGTTGAGGAAGTGGTATCAATGTAGGAATGGTTTTTCGTTTCCTATTAGTCCTTGTGTTATATGTATGAGCAATGGTATTATAACTTGGTTGTTGCAAAATATTGTTACAGTGAGTTGCCTTACAAAATTTAAGATATGCCCTAGAGGTTTTGGTTGGTGTTGAAGTGGTCCTATAATGAGAAGTGGCTTAGGAGGTCAATAACCAAAGGACTCTTAGGAGGTTCAAAAGGAATCTTATGAATCCTAATGATTAGAGGACTCTTGGGTGTTCCAATAATCAAGGGATATCTAATGGTCAATTGTGTGTTCGTAACCTCAATGGATTTGACTTCATGTTGATGATATTCTATCAAGGGGGGTCTAATGTTACCTTATCATCTTCATCATTTTGAGAAAACATGTATCAATGATATCATCCTCTTGCACTCTAATATCTTCACAAGTAGGAGAGGTCTCAAGAGAGGAGAAAACAATATTTTCATGGCATTCAATGGTTGGGTCTTCTAAGATAACTTCGTCACAAGTAGTGGAGGTATCGAGAGAAGAACTATAATTTTCTTACTTATCAATGATTACATCCTCTTTCCCAACAATATCCTCCCAAGTAGGAGATGTAGCGGGAGAGAAACAAACAATATTCTCATGATGCTCAATGTTTGGATCTTCTAACACCAAGAAACCTTCATCACAAGTAAGAGAGGTATCAAGAGAAGAACACTTATGATTGCCATGATTATCAAGAATTGTATTCTCTTTCACCACACTAACCTCACACATAGGAGTGATAGTGGGAGAGAGATCAATAAAAAACAATAAATGAGTGGAAATAACTTCATATTTGTATGCTTGTAACAAAAAATTCTTAAAGTGATAAAAAAGATTTGAAAATAAAACATAAATTATGATCACTAGAGATTTTTGCAATAAGAACATGATGTAAATAATTGTCCTACAGATCTGAAATGTAACAATTTTTCCCAAATTTGTAATAAATCAAGCAAAATGACTCTTTTCTTGCACATGCAATAATTATTTTTTAGAATTTTAAAATTGATTTTTGCAAGTTGGAATAGACTGGTAATATAGAGACAAAATAATGTGCAGAAATTTGGAAAATTACTTGTACTAGGATAGGTTTTCCCTAGGGCGAATGAGTCCTAGGATAGGGGTTTGAAAATTTTTAATCTGAGTTTTTAACCTGATATTTAAGCTCATTGTTCCTAACAACAAACAGATTCTTCTGTGACAATTATTCCAGAAATATGATGAAAATAAAAATGAAATTTTATGACAATGTATGAACAAAATGAGAACTTTTTTTAATGCAATTTTGAATGAAATGTTGATCTAAATGACTGAGACACACTTTAATGCAAGCTACTATGAAAAAAGTATGCAATATTTTTGGATTTTTTATGAATTTAAATGATGCAAACATGTAATAGTAACCCTAAATGCAATGCAAAATAAGATGATACAAAACCTAGATTTAGGGTTTCAAAGATCTCCAAATCATAAAAGTATGATGTACAATGCCAAGTTCACCAAAATGAAATGTGGGGTAAAGGGTTCCTTAATGAATAAGGGGTATTCTCTCTATTTATCCCTCTCCCGAATGGAATTTCATTAGGAAAGAGATCACAAGGAGTAGAAATTGACTTTCAACCTCAAAGGTGATTCAATTAGACCTGGATCTCATTCCTTAAGGCAATAGGATAGATCTGAAACCAAATTGATGATATGCAATGCTCAAACTAGATAAAAAATTAGACCTCGAACATGAAATGCAAATTCTCAAAAGTACAGAAATGGAAACCACTATTTGTAGGAAAATATGAGAATGGTAAAGTCACATGTACCAGTCACCAAAAGTAGGTTTTGAGATCTATTGAAGGGCATGTTTTCCCTAAGGTGAATGGGTCTTAGTTAGGTCTTCTAAAAATTATTTTTGTAGTCCTCTGAGGTAGGATCTTAGCTTTTGTTTTGAATAGGTTCCATTGTCAGATAGACAAAAATGAATTTTGAATCTAAGTTTCTATGACTTGACAACAATAAATGCAACAAGTGTAGTAATGTAAAATTTCTCTTCAAGATCTTCAATCCTTCTTCAACCTATAATCTACACATACAAAGAGGGAAAAATTGTTTTTTTTAATGATTTTAGGCACTTGAAAATGCTTGGATGCTTTAGGATCAACAATGTATATTAGCTTTCACAAGATAGCATGAACACATATAAGCTTGAACATGATGATAGGATCTTGAATGTTGCAACAAATGACTAATAAATTTGCTCTTGAATGCTCTTGGCAATAATATTTGCTCAATAGGATCTCTTGATAATGTTGCTTATTAAGTGTTAGATATGAATTGATAAAAATACTATCTATTTATAGGTTTTTATCTAATTTCCCAAAAATTAGATTCCAAAAGCCAACAATTGCATATGAAATTTGAATCATTAAAATGTCACCAAAAACAAATTTAAAAATGGGTCTTAGTACTTGAAGGGGACCTATTCACTCTTGGGTGAATGGGTCCTAGCCTATAAGTCAAGGACACTCATTCTCCAATGTGATTAAAATATTAATTTCATTAATTAAATGTTGGTTTTTGTTACACCCCATGTGTTATTATCTATTTACTATTACCTAGTTTGGTAAATTGCTTCAATAAATGTGAATGTGTTTTGTTTATGAATTTTGATGGAAATATGTCTAATGAATGCTTGATTCAATTAAATGCTTTACGATTCAGTATATGAAATATATAATGTGAATTTGACATGTATGTGAGGTATATGATGTATTGATTCGGTTAACTACTATTATGGTGAACTAAGATGAATGCAAGAACAGGTTCAAGCCTCTAAAATAGAGGGAAAGTATCACTCAAAAGAAGAACTTGGTATGGTAACCTATAAATTCAGCCTTATTGAGCATTCACACACTCACACCCTAGTTGATCTTAGTTCAGTCAAGTCAGTTTGGGTAATGGGCAAGTGATCTTTTGTTTTGATTGTGAATATTTATGTTGGTTTGCATTCTTGTTTTATGATCACTTGGAATGAGGGATGAAATGAAGTCTTGAAGTTGTGTTGAAGTCCTTCCTTGAGTGTTTACTTTTATATCGATGAGATATGCATTTAATTTATATATATGTATATATGTATGTGTCTATGGAAAACTCATAAATGTGAGCAAATACGTACATGAGTATACATAGGTAGACATACGTATGCATGCTCATGGATGGATTATCCATATGCATGGGAATATCAATTGGACTAAGGTGACATATATATATACATTCCATGTACATGTGTCAATCGATGGAATTGTATGTATGAGTGTTTTATAAAGATATTAAAATGGAATTTCGTATATATATATGTGTGTGTGTGTGTGTGTGTGTGTGTAATATTATTCTTTATGTTTATATATTATATAAATATTTTTATTAATAAAATGAATTTGGTAAACTTTATGAAATGAATATATATGGATATATAAATATATGTATATATACTGATATATACATATATTTATATAAATATACGTATATAATATATATATATATGTGAATAAAAGCTATTGATATAATTCTCAAGTGCATAGCATAACATCGATTATTATTGTTAATATTGTGAAGCAAAGCACATATAACATATGGCGCATATGATAAAGGTGCAACCAACAAATAAGCCAGTGCATAAAGTTTGATAAGACCAAGTCAAAACAAAGAACAAGCACGTAAGAGTTATTGTTGTTGTGTAAACATTCTAGAAGGAAGTAAATATTGTTTTGAAACCTTTAGAATATGTCAAAACCCACGCTATGATTGTGGCACCAAACATATGGAGGTGGTACCATATTTGCAAGTGTTTGGAATGTAAAAGAGGTCTTTAAAATGCACATAAGCCTGCAAGTAGTATTTAGACTCAGTCAAGTGTAAACTTGGTAGCATTTTGTAAGGAATTTGAATTAGGAAACTTGTTTTGAGATTGCTATCCCATATATCAAGTCAACTCAACCATTTAAATGGTGAGGACTGTTATTTGTTGCAAACTTGTGAGTTAACTTGGTGAGTCATTGCATGAGGTTAGAAAGGTGGCATAAATATTGACTTGTTTGTAGCCTTTGGTTGCTCACAAATTAGTATAAATAGAGGTTCTAATTCTACCAATTGTTACACTTATCATTTGAATTTTCTTTGTGTTATTTTGCTATAAATTTTGTGAGAGTGGATTGAGAATTGTGAGATAGAGAGAATTGTTTGTTATTTTTAATTGGTTTTATTGAGAGATATAGAGTGAAGCTAGTGGAGGATTTTGGCTTGTTCGTAGTGAAATTTGCAAGAGATCTTGAGCCATTAAGGTAGGAGGGAAGATTATTCAGTTGGAGCTTTAAAAAGGCATGTTGATTTCTAATCCCTTGTCATTATGTTGAAAATATTGTCTTGTAAATGTGTTTGATGCTTGCAAGTCTTTTGAAAGTTATTTGATTAAATAAATGATATCAATTTTGCACAATCCATATTGATTATTGCTAGTTGATTTCTGGATTCGATTGTGTAAGAATTTTTCCATCAACGTTTCAGTTCACACTCTGTGATCCATCATTAAGATGAAGAAGAGAGCATAAGGAGAGCATAAAGAATTTTTTCTATTTCTTTGATTGTCTCTTGTTTTTTCAAACCTTTCATTGGGGTCATAAATATATAGATAGATATACTATCATGAGTTTTATACATTTGTGTACTATTTATACTATTTGTAGAATGATAAAACTATGCATAGTTTGACAATACTCTAGGTGTGTAGCATAAGATAAAGTTGTGTTGCGAATCTTATAGAAATTCATTTAGATATAAGTTAATGAGAAGTTTATTCCTAGGGTTACGATAAATCCATGAGAAAGGGGATTACCTTAGAATAGAATACTAATGGTCCATACAAATTGAGCAATTAAATATGGTGAAATAGATGAACTCACTCAAAGTTACTGGGTGATGAATCTTTGGCCAAAGTAGTGTAGGTAGCCACTTTCTACATTGTTAGTTCATTTTGTGATCTAATTTACATTCTAGGTTGGGGTAATCATATATGAGGTAGTAGAAATTATGGTAGGTCTAGATTTATAGGACACATCACTATGCTCAGAAAAGGCTATTTGAAGGATGATGTTACCAAACCAATCTCTCCGTCGAAGGGTAGGTACATCTTACTAGT
The DNA here is from genome assembly GCA_007258455.2 of Sequoia sempervirens. Taxonomy (NCBI): domain Eukaryota; kingdom Viridiplantae; phylum Streptophyta; class Pinopsida; order Cupressales; family Cupressaceae; genus Sequoia; species Sequoia sempervirens. The sequence continues at coordinate 82,317 of VDFB02003304.1, read as the reverse complement.
TTGGTAGATGTACGGGGACCGTAGTTAGTCCATGATTGGTGGAAAAGTTCTTTATTGATGGTTATCCTCATGCAGTTGTCAGCCAAGATTTGGGAGGACATTCTGGACCATTTGTATTTCTAGTTCTTGTAAGATTTTTGAAGTAATGTATGTAATCATGTGTCCATCTATATGAAAATTGTAATATGAAAAATTATCTTGAATATATTTATGTAAAGTTAAATCATACTTATGTTATTGGAATGATTCTTTTATTATGCAATGGAAAAAATTGGATAAAGTTGCATTTCAAATGATGCATTTATTATTGAATAGAAAAGAAAAAAATGCATTTCTTTACATTAGACACATAGAAAATTACATATGGGTAAAAGTTAGTAGATTTACTAGGTATAACAATGGGCATGTTACATTTTCCCTTTCAGAAAATGAGAATAATAAGGCTTTAGAATGCATAATTTTGAAAATTAGAAGCTTAATTAAGTCTAATTAATTAAGGGAATGAAACAAAGTGTGAAATTGTAAAGGGTATACAATTTCCAACATTACACTAGCTATGAAAAATTCACTTGTCACTTAGCCTCCTCCCTCCACCACATTGACCCATTGTTATTTCCTTTTAGGCTTTGCATCTAATTTTGTCATTCCCCAAACCCCACCATACACTTCTCTCCCCAATTTTTTACACAACTTGCACAATTTTTTCTATGAAAATCCCCATCATGCATTCCTCTCCCTATTCCATTATATTTATGCAACAACTTTCATGATTCACCTACCCATATACACCACACTCTTCCCTCTTTTTCACATGATTCACTAGATAGCATACACAATTTACTCATCACCACAATAAACTACTAAATTTTTTCCAAATTGACTTCCACCAACCCTACCATTTTACCACTTCCCATCTCCTGCCCTTGTTGGACTCTTGAAGGATTACCTAAGTGTGGATTGGGATTCGGTTGTTACAAACCTATTTTGTTTTCATTTCATAATAAGCCTCATTATCACCATCACTTCCCATAATAAAAATATTTCATCCATAATAAAAATTTTGCACCCCACCACTTTCCATAGTAATTTGAGCATCATAGGCTTGCTCGAAAAAAAAATCAAATGTCAACATACACACACACACTCCTAAAAATATGATTAGGCTCCAAAATCAAGCATTCCTTTTAGCCATTATTGTCCCTTTTTTTTCATCTATCCATGCCCATAGGGATGTATCCTCGAGTCTAGCATAATCATCACCATCATCTATCCTACCCTTGATAAGAGATATGTTGGTTGTATGACATGTTTATTTGTGAGTCATCATGTTTATCCTTTTGACCCATGGCTGCACCCACTTAAGGCCACCTAGATCTTCTCATATCTTTGTGCATTTTCATTGGTGTGAAATGGGGCATTATCATTGTTTACATGTGTTGTGTTTGTGGTGGTCCTTTTACATGACCCACAAAGGCTACTTTCCACCATGTGTTTGGATGAATTCTTTCAATATGATGTTGGTTATCCTTCGCATAGACCCACCAAATCAATGCCAATACATGTGTGCACAAGGACCTTCACATATATTGGATTTTATTCCCTACATGACCCACCAATGCTGTAAATAGTTTTATGTGTTTTGGGATAGCCTTTTGTTTGCAGTTCTAGTCCATGCAAAGGTTACATTTTCTCTCTTGTTTTTCTTTACCACTAGGGAATTATTTCCTTCATTATATTAAAATTTAGGATTTCTCACCATATTTCAACACAACTGTAAACCCATTCCCCTCCCATTTTTCCCATACCCATCCCATCTCAAAATTCCTCATCCTAAGGCTTCGATTTATATCCCCACCTATCCTCCCATCGCATCATCCCACCTATCCTACACACTTAAACTTTGTGTCATGAAAAAATTATAAAACCATACATTTAACCATCTCCTACCTACATATCCTCCACCCATCACATGTTAGATCACAATCATTCACATCTTCTATAAAATCTTTTGCATTAAATCATAATCATTAACATTTTCCATAAAATCCATTTCATTAACCATTTTTCATTAGCCATAATCATTCACATTTTTAATCATAATAAACACAAAGAAGATACATAAAATCATCACATTTTATGCATACATGCATCAAACATCATCCCTCATTTACATAATCATAGTGACGATCATGTAGCACTAAACTCTATATAGTAAACACTCATACCATACAATGCTTACACATCATGTTAGCATCATATATAACAAAGAATAGAATCATAAATACATCCATTGAAATCGCATGCAGATCATAAAGAATCATAATTTAATAAATCCATTAAATCATTCAAAAATTACATAACAATAGATATATCACATCAATCATTCAAACTTTCACCATCAAAGGATCATATACACAAACATATGAAAAATCATCCATAAAACATCATAGCTACATAATAATCCATAAATCACAAACATCAACTCATAATATACACATAATAAACCCATAATCCATAAGTCATACATAGTCATCATCACAAAAAATCATCAATCTCATATATAATAATAAAAATTTCATGATAGAAGTATAAAAGGCCAATAAATTTGCAATATATACATCAAAACCAATGCCCTAGAACATTTCACATATCCATGCTACCCTAACTAGTACTTTCCCCCTCTAAATGGGTTGGCCCTCTATTTTCAATGGTGGTGGTGGTGGACCCCGAGGAGGAGGTGGCCCAAGTTGATTGAAGGCCCTAATCTCGTTAACCCTAACCTATCTAACTTGATACTTGATGTTAATCTCAAAGCCCTATTCTCAATTGAAACTACCTACTATTATAGGGTCCAATAATGATTCTTCTCATGTGTCATTTGCACTAGACTTGCAAGCATATCCTACATACTATTGGCCTCCTCTAATGGTTCAATAACTAAGCTCTTGAAGTTGTAACTTAGAGATTAGATATCTACACTAAGTAGTTATCTCACTCATCATGAAGGTTCATTCCATTATCAACCTAGGGACATGAAATTGAAATGGGTTAGCACTGTATGTGCACTAGGACTCAATTGTAGTCATCCTTATCCTATAACTAGAAAGGAAACAATGCTGAAAATAAAATGCTTGAAAGGAATTAACATAAGTACTGAGCATGAATCAACAACTAAATTGGACTAAAATGAATGACAGAAATAGAGATCTCAGCAAATAGATAGGAAGTTACTTTGTCTGCCTTGGCTGTAGGAATAGACATAGAACAAAGTTCTAATGGCTGCAGGAATAGACAGTTGCTAAGACCGTAACTAATTACTAAACAAAAAGTAACTACTAAACTGAATGGATGGAATTCTCACCAAGTGGACCCACTTGAATGAGTCTTCCCTAATCTAACTCAGAAGCAACAAATCAAAGTATCATTTTATTCATTGAAAACATGATTACATCATATCAATAACATGACTGTATTCCTTGAAACTAAAAATGCAAGTACAATATTAGAACATCCAACCTTGTGGAGAGGGGCATCTGATCATTATTTATAGAAGGAAAGCTTCTAACTAACCCTAATTAACTGGGCGGTCAACTCCAACAAACTAGGAGGATTTCATTTATTGAAAGCATGAAAAAGAGGAAGTTATGCATGCACAAGACTTTAGTCAAACCATTCTTGCCTTAACGAGGATCCAACATAACAACACCTACTAAATCTACTCAGCTAATAGACATGATCATTTAAAGGTAAGTTACAACTTCCACATGAGCTGGAAGTTTCCCTCCATTGACCTCTTTAATGACCATCTCCTTGACTTCTTTAGCGACCAACCAACTAGCATGAACTTCTTTGCAAGCTTCATTTATATCCACATCTTAATGTGAACCTGCATAATGACATTAGTGTGCACAAAACTATTGTATATCCATAATCACCTTAGAATAACATTTATTCAATCACATGTAAAATTAATATAGATATATCACATAGAAGATTAAATATCATCAAAGGTTACAGGGGTAAGTACATGCCCAAAGTTCATAAATTTAGGGAAATAACATAGAGAGTGTTAATAACTAGGTGCTAAAGTCCATAGTAACAACAACAAATATATGATAAACCCTATCAAAATTGAGTCATTATTTGGACTCACCATTCTCCCCCCAACCTAATGATCTGCTGGTCCTCCAACAAAGGGAAATCAATTCCTTTGCCTAGACAAAGCCCTAAAATCACCAATTGTTGTCTGCCCTTGATCAGTTTCTACAATATCTAAATTTGAATCCCAATAGAATCTCTGCTTGTTTTCCAATCTGCCCCATCTTGGTCACTCTGTATCTACATCATACTGATAGGTTTTGTAGTCTGATACTGGCCACAACAGAATGGGTGGCTGAAATATCAATGGGAGTCAATAGTGTTGCTTCATCCTCCCAAGATGTATGTACCTGATGCTTTTTTTGCAAGATGCATAATAATTTTGCAGGGAATGAGGTTCAACCTATTTTAATTGATCTAGAAAATCATTCCATCTCTGTGATATATACCCCAATATTATTTTTCTTATAGTAGCAACTACCTGCTCATATTCTAGGTATGCTTCCTCCCTAGCAGGCATGATCCTCTTTTTGTATTTTGGATTATAGAGAAGTTTGTGCCATGTGTAATTGATTTTTGCAAGATTGCTTGATTCAGCTCTTAGAGATAAAGGGGTATGAAGTTCTCTTTCTCTGTATATTTTGAATTGCTGCCCCTAACTAATTTCATTTTGAATCCATGACATTAATGCCCTCAAGTGAATATCCCCAATGTATAACAATGGATTCCATTCATGGCCATTGGGAACAACATAGTTATGCAAATACAATTCACACAACATATTTTTAACTTCAGAAAGGGAGGATTGGTAAGCTTGGAAAAATTCTTGTGGGGTTTCAATGGAAGGGCTTAGACTCAAAATAACCCTTGACAACTTAAAAGAAAGATGACGCTCCTTTAAATGCAATGTATATACCCTTGGGGGAGTTCTACATGCCATCATTTGTGTTACTAGAGCCACCACATTATCTACCTTATCCTTTAATGCAAAAATCTTTGCATTCTTCTCCTCAATTTCTTCATTTTTCTTATTGATTTCTTCCTATAGATTGAGTTTTTCTTTATTCCATTCTTCCTCTTTCTTCTACATTTCTTTCCATAGGTCCAAGGCTACTGATGCCCATGAAAAATTAGGAGGTTTGTGCTTTCCTACTAGGATCTTCCCTTGCACTGGCTCCTAATGTTCATCTTTCTCTTCTAGGACTAGTTCTTGATGTTCCATTTGCTCTGGTTGCACTGGTTCATGGTTTTCAACTGGCTCTTCAATAGTAGCAAGTTCTGCCAATCCTATGTTTATCTACTCCTCAGGAGCTTCTTTCACTTCTATATTTACCTACTCCTTAGGATATTTTGTCTCCTTCCTAGGTGTCCTTCTGAGTCTAGGGCTCCTTTTTGGTGGCACACCAATAACAGACTCAGTTAGTTTTGATTTCTTTGGAGGGCTTTTATTTTTCTCAGTGGCTGCAAGATGACTAGTGTCTTCAATTTTCTACTTCCTAGGGCTAGGTTTTAATTTTCCTGGTTTTTGCTTCTTAGCCTTCCCTTTGCTAATTTTTGCTTTACTCATTGTCGCTTCCTCCTTTTGAATGACAGCCCTAGTACAAATTGGAGTTTTAGGGGAAACATCAACATTGGGGTTCGAAGATGAGATTTCCTCATCTGTATGCTCTAATTTAGAGTATCCAATTTCTACTACAGAATCTGTTGTAGGAGGGTTTGTGCTAGGGTTTACCCCAGAAGTTGAAGCTCTAGGAGTGATTTTAATAACCACCTCTTCTCCACTAACCCTATGAGTTAGGGATTGACCTCTAGGACCCACATTTTCTAATATGAATTTATTAATGTTCAAAAATTCATCCCATGGTATATTGGACACTTCTTGCAAAGATTTTTCTACTAGCAATTTAATCAAATAGTGATGGGAAATAGAATTTTCCCTACCTTTTTGTGTCTCAGTAGTCATGATTGCAAGAAGATTGTACAAAACTTTTGGTACATTCATCCTTCTTCCATGTCTCATGTGATTCAAAAGCTTGAAGTGTATAGAATGGAGACATGATTGGTGACCCTCACAGGTAATATATTTGATAATGTAAACAATAACTTGTTTCTATTTTTTTGGAAAAGAAGTTCTCCTTGTTCCTTGTTTGTCTACAACGAGTGGAGGATCACTAGGCTCAGCGAATTCTTCCCTAGTTGATCTAGCATCCCTAGAAGTAGGGTAGGGTATTCCTTCAGTAGGAAAACCTGTTACTTCAGTAATCCTCTCTTAAGTGGCTATAACTTCTAGCCCTTTCACCATTTCCTTACCATCATAAAGTGTTTGTGCAAATTCCAAGGCAATGTCGACATTGAAACTATCTAGTTTTAGAAAGTAATCTAGCCATCCACAATTTCTAAATTTGGCTAGAGAGAGTGCATCCTGTAGGATTACTTGGTGAACTATAGGTTCATTTCTAATCAGCTGACCTCCCATTGCTTCTACTCACAATCTAGCAAACACCTCTACAAAGACATCTTTTCTACAATCCTTCTTCTGAAAACCCAATTTCTTTTCTACTTCCTACAACTCTTCACCAGTACTAACGCCAATGTCATATGACTTCAAAATTTACCTTTTTAGTGGCATTATTATTTTGACTAAGGCAGTAAAGAAGACATAAATGAGGGGTATCATCAAAGAAAATGGTGGCAGCTTAGTGTCATATCAAGCATGCAGGACGTCACTTCAACTATATCATTTCAAATTTGTTGCCATGCTAGTGCATGAATGACATGTATGACACATGGGTTCACACTCCCCCCCAACCTAAATAAAGGCATGTGTCCGCATAGGTTTGAATGTACTTATGATGTAACAGGGTATAGTAATAGGGTGTGTTATGTGAAATATCAATATTAAAGTACATTAATTAAATAAATGCATGTAAGGTAATTAAGATACATTAAGTTGTTATGCACGTACCTGAAAAGTTGGAGTGTCTTTTTCAAAGAATGTGGAAGTACTGGTCACCAAAAAAGTATGGTTGAGCTTATTAAATGAAGTGATGATGGAGTGAAGTGATGGTGGAATGATGGTGAAGTGGTGGTGAAGTTATGTAAGAGAGAGAAGGGATGGAGATGAATGAGTGGGTAGGTTTATTGATGGAGAATTTAATTCCCACAAAAAGTGGAAATCTTTATTATGATTGCATGTGTACCTTTGACTAGTCAGAAGGATGAACATTAGGTCCACTTCCTTCGATTGCAAGAACTTCAGAGTTCTAGTATTCAATAAATTACTACATGAACTCTTGTTTTGAGGCTAGTTTATGGTATAGCCTAAGGCAATGACCATTGACCAGGAGCTTGAACCTAGCAGGATCAATTGTTGTGAGTTGAACAACACCATTGGAGAAGACCTCTACAACCTCATATGGTCCCAATCACCTAGTTTGCAGTTTTCCTATGTTGTCTTTATACCTAGAATCATAAAGAAGTGCCCAGTCACCTGGCTAGAACTGCTTTTCTTTGATGTATTTATCATGCCATCTAACTCTCTAGTTCTGCACCATCTCAGCATGGTGGAGAGCTTATTTCCTCATCTCATCTAAGGCATTTAGTTGTATAACCTTGTCCTTTTGTGCCTCAAATATATCCATTCCAAGGTCTAGTGTTGTTCTAAGAGTTTTGTTTTTAAACTCTATAGGCATCATTGTTGTCTTTCCATACAATATTTCAAAAGGAGTAAAACCAATAGTGGTTTTCCAAGTGGTTATATAGGCCTAGATAGCTTCTGGCAACCTATTTGCTAAATCTTTTATGTGGATTGCTACTATTTTGGTCAGAATAGATTCCATTTCTCTATTTGTTACCTCAAACTGGCCATTGGATTGAGGGTGATAGGGTGTAGATTTCTTGTGCCTAACATTATACTCATTCACCAATGTTGTGACAAGAGTGGATGCGAACTAAGCCCCTTGATCTGTGACTATTTCTCTAGGAACTCCATAGCGTGTGAAGATTTCTTCATAGAGGAATTCTGCAACTTTATTGTCCCTAGCATATTTCATGGCTTTGACCTCAGCCCACTTAGATACATAATCAGTACAAACCAAGATGTAAGATTTTCCATTTAATGGTGGATCAATTGGTCCTACAAAATCAAGTCCCCATTTATCAAATGGTCTGATAACTACTTGAGGGTATAGATGCATCTCATTTGATTTAGTTGGTCGGCCCATCCTTTGACATCTATCACACTTCCTAGTGTAATTTTTGGCATCCTTATGAAGTGTGGGCCAGTAATACCCTATATTGAGTATCTTCATGGCTATTCTCTTGGCTACAAAATGCCTCCCATAGGGTCCATTATGGAATGCATGTAGTATATCATAGGTTTTATCCTCTCTTACACATCTTCACATCACATCATCTAGTCCAGTATAGAATAAACAACTTGCAATCCATGAGAATGGAAATTTTTTCTCAATAAGAACCCATCGCTCTTTTGGAGAGAAATGAGGGGGGACTCTCAGGCTGTAACCAAATAATTGGCTATATCTACATACCAAGGTGTGTAAACACTGATGGAGAACAATTTTTCATTAGGAAAGGAGTCATCAATGACTTGAGTGTCCTCTGATGTAGTCAATTTGGAGAGAAAATATGCCACAACATTTGCTTTACCTAGCTTGTCTATAATGGTGATATCAAATTCCTGCATTAACATCAACCACCTTGCTAACCTTCCTAAAATCAATGGCTTGTTCATAAGGTATCTTAGTGCTGCATGGTCTATATGGAAAAAGATATGATATCCTGTGATATAATTCCTAAACTTGTTGAGAGCATAAATGACTACCAACATCTCCTTTTATGTCATTGTGTAGTTAAACTTTACCCCTTGTAGGTTCTTGCTGACAAAGTAGATTGGATTCTCTATTGCTCCCTCTTTTTGTCCCAAGACAACCCCTATAGCATAATCAAATGCATCTATGTGAATATGGAAAGGGAGTCCCCAATTAGGGCCTTTGAGCACAAGAGCATGGGTTAATGTTGTTTTTAAATCAAAAAATGCTTTATCACAATCCTTTGTCCACTGGAACTCAACATCTTTAGTTAAAAGATTATAAAGTGGTGCTACCATTTTACTAAAAAAAATTATGAAGTGCCTATAGTATTTTGTATGTCCCAAGAAACTTCTAACATATTTTTTCTTGATAGGAATAGAAAGATTGGTAATTACCTCAATCTTGGTTGGGTCCACTTGAATTCCTTTCTGAGAGATATAATGGCCAAGGACTACTCCTCCTTGCATCATCATAAAGCATTTCTCACTGTTCAAGGATAGATTATGGTCCTCACATCTTTGCAAAACCTTTCTTATATTTTCTAATGCTTCTGCAAAATCAACTTACCATAATTTGTAAAATCATCCATGTAGATCTCCATACAATCATGTGAAATATCTGAGAATATCCTAATAACTGCTCTTTGAAAGGTTGCAGGTGCATTATATAAACCAAATGGAAGTACAAAATAGGAATAGGTTCCCCAAGGATAGGTAAAAGTTTTCTTTTCTTGATCTTCAGGTGCAATCTATATCTGATTATAACCACTGTTCATCCATCTAAGAAGGAAAAATACTACTTTCCTGCAAGTGAATCCAATACTTGGTCTATAAAAGGAGGGGGAAAGTGATCCTTTTTAGTGGTAGAGTTTAGTTCTCTATAGTCAACACAAACTCTCCATTTACCTCCCTTTTTAGGCACAATTACCAAAGGGGACACCCATTTACTATTCGAGATAGGGTAGATAAATCCTACATCCAATAACTTTTGTAGTTCCCCTTTTACAATCTCCCTCAATGCAAGGTTGATTCTCCTTTGTGGTTGCCTTACTGGTATGAATTCATCTCTAATGTAGATCCTGTGAGTACAGAGTTTGGGATCTAATCCTTTTATGTCAGGGACAACTATTGCTCTTGACTCAACTTATTGTTAATGTTCAGATGTTTCCCCTCTAAAACTTGTACTTGTGTGATCAACTCAATCATGGACGTTTCACTGATACTTGGCATTTTTAGTTCATGTGATAACAATGTATGAAGCATATCTATTGCTGCAAGAAATCCAAGTGTAGGAGGAGCTAGTAAAAGTGTCAACAATGGACAGGTAGAATTGGATGATTCTTCATGCACTTCACAATAGTTTTGAATTATATGGGATAATATTTCATCTTCTTCCTGAAGCTACATAAAAGGGCTTTTGTCTATCATCATGAGTTGTGCCATTGAATTGACCTCCTCAACCTCTTCTCCAACATGTGGCCATATGGGGTTGTCTGTATCATGGGATGGTTGATCAAGGCAATAGAGGACAAGCTTTTTAGCACTTCACCCATTATAAATAGTCATATCCCCTACCGACATCCAATGTAAGCGTCTATTGTAGCTAACCACATCCTACCCAGAATAATGGTATACCCTCCTAATGTAGCTTTAGGGGAAAGGATCATGAAATCCATTGGATATTCCCAAGAGTCTAGAGTAACAACAAGGTCTTCTACTATACCATCTAGTTTGATAGTGGAACTATCAACAAGCTACAAGATAGTAGGAGTAGGTCTCATATTTGCAACATTCAGTTGTTGCAGGATATCCTTAGTCATCACATTGACAGCTGCTCCCAAGTCTATTAGAGCATTCTTTACTTGGATTCCATTTATAATGACTCCAACTACAGGACTACCTAGGCCATTATATTTAGGAACAATGGCTTTCCCAAGCATGATATCTGCCAACTACCCCACCACATAAATGATAGTGGGGTCCTTCTTTTTCCTCCCTGGATTTTTGAGACATGCTTCCTTAATTTCCTTGCTATATATATGGACATCTTTTATGGCTTGAAACAAGGGTATCTTGACACCTATGTGTTTCAACTAATCCAAAATATCAAAGGTTGTTTCTTCCTTTTCTTCCTTTTGTTTAACAACTTCTAACCTTTGAGGAAATGGTGGGTCTTGATCAGACTATTGTACTTGTTCATGATTCTTGGGAACACTTGACTGAGTAGGGATATCAGATAGATTATGATGTTCCTCTTCTTCCACAGGAAGCTCTGTGATAATAAGAGTGGAAGGATATAGCAAAGTGGTTCTTGAACACAGATGAATATCACTCACACTCACAACATATGCAAGAAATTGATTAGGATATGTAGAGTAGACTGGCTATTGTTGTGGTTTGTTATTTGGGTTAGTTGTGGGTTGAGCTGGTAACTAAGTAGGTCTAGGTGTGCTAGAGTTTGAGTTAGGAGGAGGAGGCATTATGGGATGATGTTGAGTCTGTGGAGGTGGTTGCATGTAACTAGTTGCCTGGTTTGGCCATTGTTGTCCTCCCCTCCATTGGGATGTTTGTTGTCAGTTTCCTGGAGGTTGTTTCCGATTCCCCTAAAATTTCTGCCACTAAGGTGGAGAGTTTTGGTAATTGGTCCAAGTATTTGGAGGGTTATTCCAAGGCTAAGGTGGATAGCCTCCAATTTTTGATGGGTATGGGGGTTTCCACTGATTACTAGATGCATAAGAATTCAAATAAGGTCCACTAAAAGATAATGGATCTAGTGGCATACCTTGTCTTGGAACCCATGGTATTCTTTGTGCAATGTAGAAAACTTGGTCATCATCACCCTAAATTGGCCTAAATTATAGTGGAATTTGCTTGCTGTCAATGTTGGCTACCATTTTGCATCTACAGTCCTTCTTTTTCCTGCAATGAGGACAATATTCTGCCAACATTGCTTCTGCCTCCTCATGTTTCTTCTTTGCTTAAAGTGTATCTAGCTAAGTGGCCATCTTGTTTATAATATTTTGCTTGAAATCTTCCAGCAAATGAGTGATCTCCATCCTTGAAACTCCATTAGTGGAGGATTTACCCATAGAAGATTGGTAACCTCTTCCTTTCTTCATAGCTACCTTGGAGTAATTATGACATATCTTCTTAATATCATCCCAGGGAACTTGGGTGATATATCCTCTTCCTATCAAGTTTAGAGCATCAGTGCAAGTTTCATTAACCCCCCTAAGGAAGAGTAACTTTTGAGACTCTTCATTGAGTGCATGATGTGGGGATTTTTGTAGACAAAACAAGAACCTTGAAATATAGTCCTCCAAACTTTCATCTTCCTTCTGTTGTATCCTGAAGATATCATATCCTCTCATATCACTGCCTCTATAGTATTCTTTATACTTCTTAAGAAACTTTGTTTTCATATCATCCCAATTTTCTACAGTATTCCTACCTAATCCCATAAACCATCTTAATGCAACTTCTTTCAAGGTAGTAGGAAACAATTTAAGCCTATGAGCATCAGTAGTGTAATCATAGCTTTTGTAGAGGATATCAAACTCAAACAAGAAAGTGTCAGGGTCCTCTATTAAAAGTCCATAGAATTTAGGAAGAACTGAAGCAAGGATATTCTTGAGGTTATCAACTTCATTTTGGTGAGTGATAGGAAATGGAAAAGATGGTTGGTTAGGCCTATTTGGATTTTGACCAGCCATAATTGCTTGATGGAGTGCCAAAGAAAAATGATTCTTAATCAAGTTTTGGGCAGCTTGCTCTTCAGAGGAAGTTTCAAAACTGGTCAAATTGGGAAATGCATCAACAAAAGGATTTACCTTCTCTTCTTCGTCTCTTGACAGATTTTGAAACTCAAATAGCTAGTTATCAGGATTAGGGTCATTAGGAAGGAATCTCCCATGAGCATCTCTTCTCCTGTCTCTATGCATGTGGTCTTAACTCAGTATCAACCAACTCACACAAAAAATTGGTGAAAGAATAGCAAATCATTACTTTTCTCGAATGAAGGGTATATGCTAAGAACAAACTTCAAGGATACTAAAACAAGAAAGAAACTGGAAATGACTCCAAAGAACTTCCAAGTTTGACACCATCCCCGACAACAATGCCAAAAATGTTGGCCTCCTCTAATGGTTCAATAACTAAGCCCTTGAAGCTATAACTTAGAGATTAGATATCTGCACTAATTAGTTATCTCACTCATCATGAAGGTTCATTTCATTGTCAACCCAGGGATGTGAACTTGAAATGGTTCAGCACTGTATGTGCACTTGGACTCAACTATAGTCATCCTTATCCTATAACTAGAAAGGAAATAATGTTGAAAATAAAATGCTTGAAAGGAATTAACATAAGTACTAAGCATGAATCAACAACTAAACTAGACTGAAATGAATGACAAAAACAAAGATATCAACAAACAAACAGGAAGTTACTTTGTTTTCCTTGGCTGTAGGAACAAACACATAATAGAGTTCCAATGGTTGTAGGAATAGGCAGCTGTTAAGACCGTAACTAATTATTGAACAAAAAGTAACTACTAAACTGAATGGATGGAATTCTCACCAAGTGGCCCCCCTTGAACGAGTCTTCCCTAAGCTAACTCAGATGCAGCAAATCAAAGTATCATTTTATTCATTGAAAACATGATTACATCATATCAACAACATGACTATATTCCTTGAAACTGAAAATGCAAGTACAATATCAAAACATCCAACCTTGTGAAGAGGGGCATCTAATCATTACTTATTAAGGAAAGCTTCTAACTAACCCTAACTAACTGGGCAATCAACTCCAACAAACTAGGAGGACACCATTTATTGAAAGCATGAAAAAGAGGAAGTTTTGCATGCACAAGACTTTAGTCAAACCAGTCTTTCCTTAACGAGGATCTAGCATAACAACACCTCCTAAATCTAATCAACTAGCATACATGATTATTTAAAGGTAAGTTGAAATTTCCATGAGTTGGAAGTTTCCCTCCATTGACCTCTTTAATGACCATCTCCTTGACTTCTTTAGCAACAGACCAGCTGGCATGAACTTCTTTGCAAGCTTCATTTATATCCGCATCTTAATGTAATGACATTAGTGTGCACAAAACAATTGTATATCCATAATCACCTTATAATAACATTCATTCAATCACATGTAAAATTAATATAGATATATCATAGAGCAGGTTAAATATCATCAAAGGTTACAGGGGTAAGTTCATGCCCAAAGTTCATAAATTTAGGGAAATAACATAGAGAGTGTCAATAACTAGGTGCTAAAGTCCATAGTAACAACATAAAATATATGATAAAACCTATCAAAATTGAGTCATTATTTGGACTCATCACATACCCTAATTTGTGAGTGCTCTTCTCGCTATATCTCACTCTTGTCTCAACCTAGCCACATCTTCCTAAACCTTGTCTACTATATCTTGGGCTACATCTCACTCAGCTATCGCCGCTACTAGTTGTGCTCCACCATCTGCTTGCCCTTCATCCCTAGCTTGAGCCCCATTTAACAATTCTTGAATCCCCCTAATCTTGTCCCAAATTATACCTCACTCATTCTTCAACTAATCACACTCAATCCACAACTAGTCTCACTTTGACGTAATGAGACCTAGTCGTACCTGAATGTCACCCTCATCATCAAGCTAGTCTTATCCAAAAATATCCACATCCTCCTCCTCCACATAAATATCCTCCTTGGCTAGGATTTACTCTTTGGTGCTCCAATCGCACATTTCCATCCCCCCTCTTGCTACCACTTTATCCTATGGCACTATAAGTCACATTGGTCTATGATTAGCCCACCATACATCATAATCTCACAATGTACCTACATCTATAACCACACACCAAGGGTCCCATGGTACTGTTGGAGTGTCCTACTAATCATGCCTAGCTATATATGGCTCTATGTAGCCTTCCCAAATCACCCCCTCTCCCATACCACCTATGCAAGCACCACCTCCTGCCTCAACACCGTCTTATGCAAGCCAAACTGCCACATCACCCTAATAGGAAGATATCACTTAATAATAGTGTGAGTCTGACCAATGAGATAATGCATCCTCTATACTTTCCCACCATACACTATAACTCTTGATTAGTATTGTGCCTCTCGTCTCCTCTAGGCCTATTCTTGTATTTAACCTAGCAAAAATATGCTAAGGACATAACTACATGAAATTCCTCTCCTAATGATTGGTACTCCCTCAAATAATTTGCAAACCCTTCACCACCATCATGTTTTCCTACTTGTCCTTTGGGTGGTGCCTCTATGAAGTTAGGTATTAGATTCCTATGTGCAGTTCTAATGGCTACCCTGGAATTGTTAATAGTTGGATTATTAGTAATATTGCTTGCCTCTCCATGGTTGTCATTGTTTCCATTAGTACCATTATTATTTTAATTGCCATTGCCACATGTATGATGGTTATTGGTATTAATGGTTTACATCATTTGAGCCATTAATTGAACCAACTGCTACTAGCCTCTAGCCAAATAATTAAAAATCTACATAGTACTTGGATGTTGTAGATCATTCATGTCACCCATATGGCCTTCCTCTTCAAAATATGAATTAAGAAATTGTTTTCTTCTCCTATAAGTGATATATTCTTTGTCCTTGAGATTCATAAAATTATTTTAGACATTCCGCAAGTTTTAAAACACCCTCCAGGCTGGAAAAATCTCTTGCTTTGATACCATTGTAAAATACCCTACCAACTTCTTGACCAATAATGTGCAATTTTCATAATTTTTTCTAACAATATTTTCATCAAACAATTTATATGTAATTTTTTAAGAGATATTTTTGTATGCCATGCTTTGAGTAATTCATTCTAAGATATCATATCTTCAATTTAGCATTCATAAATTTTGAAGAGATAAATTGACAAACAAATGACATACATTGAAATGATTGTAAAAAAATAGAAAATTAATATTGTAGTCTAATATTCTAATCAATGAGCTACAAATATATGCATATCATACTCTAACCTCATGAAGTTGTAGTTCTAAGTGCATAAGAGTAGTTCTAGCCCATATCACCTGTGCCAAGGATGGGAAATATAGAATAATGGATGCTCTATATAGTCTAGAACAACTATAGTAGTTAACACGTGATTTATAAGTCTGAAAATTGCCTTGAATACCCCATGTTTCACCTTACAACTCACCATGCACTCCACAATGGCAATGCCTTATTTTCTAGTATGCACTCTTGCCTCACGTTCCACCAAAAGTTGTTGCAATCCCTTACAAATTCCCATGCTAGACTTAGGACACTAGACCATTCAAAGACCACAACCACTCACCATATGTCACACCTAGTTGGTATAACAAGTTGAATAACAATGGAAGATCACCACACCACCAATATAAAAATATCATACCCAACAAAATGAAGTATCATGCCAAACTTAATGGATGTCGTCCTGCAACCTATGGTGTCCCATTTCTACTTGGAAATTCTTCCAATATTTCAAACTCTAATAATTTTTCTTGCTTGCAAGACTTACAATTTTTTTAATTGTTTGATCCAAGCATGAAACCTGTGTGATTCTACCTACCAATCAACTAGGGAAGATATCTCACCACCAAAATTGATTTCCCATAGGGTTTTCATAAAAGGTTTTTTCTCCAACAAGAATCTCCAAATCCACAATAGAGAAAAATAAAAATGAGATCCCAAATTCTCTTTTATATTTTTCTAGACAAATCTTTTTAAATTCTCTCTTAAAATATTTCATTAAAGCACCTTTATAAATTGACTTTTAATATTTCATCTTTTTAATTCACTTTATAAAATTAATTAAAGTAAAGTCATCTATAAATTTTCTTTATTGGCTACTTTATTTTATTTATTTATTTATTCCTTGATATTACCTGAAATTAGCCTACAAGAATAAAATGGGCTAAATGGGCCATTTTCGGCTACTCACAGAAGGGGACGTTACAAAGACCCACAAGTATGATAAACTAGAATAATCAAACCAGAATAATGGAATAACATAGATAATCATAACCATAGATTTCAAACAAAAAATCTATAAAACCCTTAGATTCACCAACATGAAATTGAGACATGCAAGTACAACCAACCAAAATGAAGAAGGGGTAGTCCAACTCCATAACCACCATCATGTACAAAAATACAAAGGAGCTAGGCTATTACAAAAGTCTTCAGATCATCCAACAATCAATTGTATAACCTACATGTATTTGAGGTTAATAAAATAGTGCCTTCTAATACCAGGGACTAAATCCAAGTGCCCAACATAAGCACACCAAACCATAGCCATGCCAACCCAAGTTTCTCCATATAATTAGTGAGTAAGAACATACACCTAACATGAATAATCTATTACACATGACCACAGAATGAAAGGAAACAACCATGCATGGGGATTATTATATATTGTCATTTACATGAGCTCTACATTAATATCATATTAAATGAAACTATGTGATAAACTCCATAAAAGTTCATCTTCTCCATCCTTCAAATTCCTATTGTGTCCTCAAAATAAGATCAATTGCAAGATTTTCCTCTTGAATAGGGATTAATAAATAGCCAATTCCTTCTTACATATTCCCTCAAGTTTTCCAGGCTAAGAAATCACAATAGAAGAAATACCCTAAACCTTAAACACCATGGAACAAACACATGCAACAACATGTAAGCAACATGCAAGTTCATGAAAGTACATAAAAACTCGCATACATGCACATGCAAACCATGGAACTTGGCTTTGATACCAATTGAAAGGGAAAGACAAACCTAGCATGCGCCTTCCAGTATCCTATGTTTCATTTTAATCAAATGTTCAACAACTTGATACAAGAAAATACTACTATGCCTTTAAAGTAGAAAATGGCATAGTTGATTTCCCATCATATTAACCCTTAGAAGAAACAAATTATAACTTACATATCTAAGTAAATTTTGGTTACATAATATGTAAATCAACACTTCAATAACATGAAAGAAGAAGAATAGACAAATGACAAAAGAGAAGAAACACTAATATACATGGGGAAAATCATTTCGGGTAAAAATTTGCACACTCCAAAGCATTGAACCAACATATTAATTTGCAACAAAAAAACATGTTACAATACAATTATATACTCACAGTCTTAAGATTGATATTTACATCTTGCTTCTTTAGAGGAAATCTGATAATATAACCTTGCAATGAATAAATCTCCCCTGTTCACTCCTAAAGAAAACACCCATATTTGTAGATTTGTAAAATGGATGCCTAGAAATGCCACGTGTCATCATCCTCTTCAATGTATGCATGCAAGTTTTAAGATGAAAATGCAAGGTACCTATCTTTACCTATACTTATGAAAAAAAACTCCAATATCAACATGCAATTCATTTGCATGTGTGCAAATAGTCCCACTTGACATGCAACACACGTCCTTCATGCAAAAGGTCCCACTTATCATATTCACTTCCATTTCTAACTCTTACACTATCATAATTTTTTATATGACATGATCTATCATAATCCCATCATAATAAATCATAATCACTTACAACTTATGACACATGACATGAATTATGCTACATAGTGGGGTCCAAAAAGTGGGATGCCTATTTCCACCAATTTAGGATGTATGTCATCCTAGTCACCTAACATGTAAGTTGCCACCTCATTGAAATATGTCCCACAAAGTATAAAATTACAAGCATGGGTATAAAATAATTAATTAAATAAATCAATTTTAGGAACTTGCAAAGGTTAAGATGCCTTAATTCCGAACAAGATCTAGGTGTATTCTCTTCATGTCTGAAGATGAACATGCAAGGTACCTATCTTCACCTAGAATTATGAAAAATAACTCCAATCTCAACATGCAAGTCATTTGCATGCATGCAAATAGTCCCCCTTGACATGCAACACACCTCCATGCAAAAGGTCCCACCTATCATATTCACTTCCATTCCTAACTCTTACACTCATAATTTTTTATATGACATGATCTATCATAATCCCATCATAATAAATCATAATCACTTACAACTTATGACACATGCTATTGGAAGAATGATGAAGGTGACCTCTGGGTTTGTTGTCATTGATGCCAACACTGGTTGGTAATTGGCTAAGTAAACTGTGTGTCTATATTGATCCAATATTTTGATCTGGAAATCTTCTCAAAGGAAATTCTATGAATTTTTGATATGCTGCTCAGGAGTGTCAACTACAGCTATAAACGGGCATTCAACAATTTTGGTTGATCCGGTTGAGTTATCTAAGTGACAAAAGTTCGGCATTCTTTTTCCCAATAGGGTTATGAACTACTTATCTTATAAATGTTTAAAGTGTTCCTTATTAGGTCTGGGCCAACCTAATTTGTGTTTGTTATGATTTGTCTTATGCACCAAAAGGACTTTTGATTTAAGCCAACCTAATTGATGTATAAAGATGAAGCTATATATATGTGTGTGTGTGTGTGATGAGGATGAAAACGGATATAGATGAAGGAATGGTGTGGTATACAGTGATGCGACAAGTGTTGTAGTGCAAGGGTTTTGATAGTTGTTGTATGCATGTGATCAGAGCAAAATTTTTGGTATTCTAGAGCTTAACCATAACTGATCTCTACACTTTGAAGGTGTACTTACTCAGTTGATCATTTCTAGTGAGCCATACCATTTTGTATCTTGGCGATAAGCCATTTAGTATTTATTTCAAGCTATGAGCCTTTCAAGGATAGTGTGTCCTAGCAGTGAGCCCTATAATATCTTGTAATCGGTTATAATATATTGTGAGCTAATCCTCACCATGGTTTTTCCATGTAAAAATCCTAGTGTCAATGTGTTATGATTCCTTTTATGTTTTGGTTTACTTTTGTAGTTAGATGTGGATTGATAATTGGATGGTTAGTAATTAATTGTGTTAGAAGAATACTTATTCACCCACCTCTCAGTATTCAGTGTATTCAATAATTGGTATAAGAGCTTGGTTCCAGTGAAGAAGTCTTACAGCTTGAGGAAGGTATTAGAATTTGAATACATGGCTATCAAAAGCTATCTTGTTCATCCGAAAGAAAGCTCTGCATCTAAGGAAATCAATGTTGCCCTTGAAGAATTGGACAAAAGTGAAGATGAGAAGGAAACTATGAAAGGAAAATTAAAGGAAGCAAATGAATGCATCAAAAAGTTAAGAGAGCAGATCAAAATGTTCAAGGAAAGGAATAGAGAAGTCAGTGATTAGTTGAAAAAGGATAATGAAGACATTGTCGGATTGAAGGTGCAAGTAGAAGTAAAGAAACGGATTAAGGAATGTCAGAAAGCTGAGATTCAGAATAAAATTGATGAATGTACAAAGCTTGAATAAGAAGTAGTAACCCTAAGATTTGATCTAGAAAAAGTGAAAGCTCATGAAGAAAAATTAAAAATAAGCTCTACAAGGCTTGATGAGTTGATTGCATTTTAGAAACCTCCTAAGGATAAAAGTGGTTTAAGAATTGAAGAAGGACAAAGCTCAAAAGTAAAACCGATTTCCAATAAAGTGGACAATCAAAAGAAGTTTCAAGGTAATATTCATCAAATCAAGAACCAAAGGAGCAATACCAGAAGAATTACTATTCGACAACCTAATGCTCAAAGATACCCATCTTTTAATGGTTTTTGTTTCTCATGCAATAAATTATGTCATAGAGCAACATAATGTAGAAGTAGAATGAACCAAAATAGAATGAGTCAAAATGTTGGATTCTTTGTTGGAAAATTCTTTGCTTGCAATAAGTTTGGATATAGAGCTACCAAATGTAGAAACCAGATAATGCTGAATAGATTTAATGCTAGTAGAAGGATTCAGTCTTTTCAAGGCTACTGTTACACATGTGATATCTCTGGACATAAGGCTAATCAATGCAAATCAAGGATGAGTGAAAATCAGTTTGATCAAAGATATGTTGTGTGCTACACTTGCAACAAATAGGGAC
This sequence comes from Sequoia sempervirens, assembly GCA_007258455.2. Classification (NCBI taxonomy): domain Eukaryota; kingdom Viridiplantae; phylum Streptophyta; class Pinopsida; order Cupressales; family Cupressaceae; genus Sequoia; species Sequoia sempervirens. Next base: position 61,398 of record VDFB02003304.1, on the reverse strand, counting down.
ATATCACAAAATTTTGCAGGAGCAAAATTGGGAAGAAACCTAATCCGAAACAAAAGAACAAGTTTGTGAACAAAGTGGATCCTACCAAAGTAAGGAAAGAAATGGAAAAGATTTGGAGAAAAAAGGAAGAACCAAAGAAAAAGGAAGAGTCAAATACTTCTGTATCTACATCTGGTGCAAATACCTCTTCCAAAAACTAAACCCAATAATGGTTTCAGGGGGAGCAGTTATAGAGAAATCTAAAAAGCCCTCGATATATGAGGTGTCAAGTAGTGACACAAGGATATGTGATATGAGTCATCATTTTGAAGTCATTGGAGAAATATCTAATTGAAAATAGGTAGATCCAAAGAATTATGGAACCCCTTTTGGTTTACAGTATGTTTCATAAAGTGTTTATCAGCTTTAAAAGTTGAAAGGCAATAAATTCGAATTAGGTAAAAAATCATAAGTAATAAAGTAAGAAACTAAGTTAAGGTAAAGCACATTTGCACAATTGGGAAGGAGCTCAGTGAAAGCTGAAGTGAGTTGAAGGTGATTCAGAGCATCACACATCAAAACCCTAGTCCTCGACAGGCAGAAAAGGTATTCTCTATTATTTGAATTATGTGGATTTTAAGTTGAAGGAACTTTTTGTTAAAGCATATTCAAGTTATTTGAGGAGAATGGCCACTCCTACTATTGTGGAAATCTCTGAGAAACCCCAACCTAGATTTAGAAGATATTCGTGGAAAGTATATGAAAATGATCTTGTCGGTGCATTCTTGCACATTCTGATCCATGTGCTACCCATTGAAGATACAAGAACATATATTCATGGGAAGCTAGAATAATTCAATCACCAAGAGCTTAAGGATTTATGGGACAGTGAGTTGACAAGAGATGATCTACTAATTAAGCCATAATATGAAAACCTAGTTCGGATGAAGTTGAACATTTGGAATTGGTTTCCCAAATTTTCTAGTGAGAGTGAGGCAAAGTTTGTTAGAATGTCCCTTAGTAGGGTTCATAGCAAATTTTTGTGGGCAAATGAACTAGGGGTTATCAACAAGGAGGCAATTCGAGTCGTAACTGGTCTTTGTGATACTGGATCCATTCTAGTTCTAAAGGTGATGAAAAATGATACAGTCACAAGGCTGAATAGTCGTAACTACAAAATCTATTGCAAACCCTACCATCAAGTATGTTGCTATCATGATTGGGCAGAAAATCTATTTCACCAATCGATTAAATTCTATATCTTCTACGAAAATTTGCACTGCATATGAAATGGTGGAGAATGGAAAATATTTTGATCTTTGTGAGTTGCTTAGGTTGCAACTTATGGAAAACCTAAGTATGACTAAGGAAAAGAAGCATCCCTTTAAATTTGGCACTTTAATTGTTTGTTTGTTATTTTATTTCCTAAGGGAGTTACTGAGAAGAAAAGGCATAATATGGGATGGAAATAGGCTGGTTGCTCATCAAATTTTTTATCATTTGTGTAGTCTAGGATATTTTAGGGCACAAAAAAATGCCCTAACTACTTTCTTTGCAATATTTCAGAATGAGATGCATGAAAGAGATCAGATTCCAAGGAGTATAGTGAAGAAGTATGAGAAGAAGATAACATTTCTTGTAACTATAGATGAATGCATTATAGAGGTTGTTCAACCCAAAATTCGATGGATTAAACCACTGGGATATGAGATTGATGAACAAGTGTTAGAGAGGTACATTGAGATTTTGTTGAGAAGTCCTAAGGACCCCTCTCTACCTAGGCATGGAACATATGGGGAGAAATCTACTAAAGTACATTTAGAGGCTATCGCATCTAAAAGAAGAAAGAAATTTAAAGCTTTCTTCCAAGGAAAAACTTTCTCTAAGAATGATATAGAACAACTAAAGGAGGCCCTTGATGAAAGAAAAACTAAATCTACTAAACAACCCTCCAGACCTAGGAAATTAGGAAGACTATCTTCCGGTGTTGCACCAACACCTATCTCCAGTACTGCTAATATTGAGAAGGGAAAGAGGAAAGAACATAGCCCCCATGCATCAGTTGATGTTGATGCCCCTACCAGTCCCAGTACCTAGGCATCTAAGAGAAAGGTCATACCTCCTGTTGCACCATCAATTGCTTTAGGAAGAAGAAGAGTAAAACAAAAGGCTAATAGGAAAGAAAATCTGAGTGATGTTGTTTAGGAAGAAATAGAACTTGGCATAGAAGAAGAGCATCAGTTGAAAAGAAACAAAAGGAATAGTACCTCCTACGAAGAAGCCAAAACCAGAGTTTATATCTCCATGGATGAGGAGATAGAGGAAGAGGAGGATACTTACCAAATCCATGTACATAAAAATAATAATGAAGAGGGCTCATATGATCCTATGGTGGACATGCCTGGATCTCCTCTAGTAAGTGATCAACCATCTCTAGATCTAAGATCCCTAGTAAATAATTTGATTGACAATGATCTTATGTCAACTGCTAAGTTATTTGATAAGGTTAATGATGAAGGGAAGGAAACCATCATAAATGCATTTATTTAGTATATAGTTATTTGTAATGTAAGTATGGAGACCATACAGTCCAAAGTAATTGAAAATGTTTGGGAAGCTTTAGTACATAGAAGGCAAGAGGTTGTGAGTGTTGAAGGTAAGATGAGAAGTGATGTTATAAATTCTTGTGGTTCATCTCTTTCTGAAGTAGAAGATTCCAATTTGTTAAAAGAATGCTCTACTCTATTTAGAGTCAAGCAGAGAGTTAATATGTTAATGACTAAGGAGCAAGATAATATGGAAAAAGTGAGACAAGAAACCCAAGAAGTAATTAGACAACTAGCAAGGAGTTATGAGACAAGAACCAACTCTTCGTCCCACACAACTCAAGCAAAAATGCATATTGATGTTATAATAATAATGGATAATCCAGTCTTGGAGACTGTTGGTGAGATACATGGTGATTCAGAGACTCTTGCCCCTCTGATTGACACAAAAGAGACAACCAGAAAAAGGTCTGATGACCAACATAAAGATCATTCTAGTGATAAGCAAGAAGAACATCAAGAATCTATCAGAAATAGGGATGAGAAAAACAAAGATGAAAGTGAAGGGAGTAAGGAGAAAAAAAGAATAATGACAAGGATGATGAGGATAAAAGGGAGAAAGAAAACAGAGAAAAATCCTCTAGAAAGTCCTCTAGAGAAGAAAAAGAAAAAGAAGAAGAAAAGGAAGAAGAAAAGAAGAAAGAAGAAGACAAGAAAGCAATTCCAGTTGAGAAGGGAAAAGGAGAAATTCCCAAAGGTTTTGAGTTGTCAAAGCCATCTAGAGAATCATCCAAAAGTACCCTTAAAGTTATTCTTTCAAGGAAAATTGTACTTTAACCTATGCTTCCAACTATCACTCATCCAGGTTATGTGGACTTGACCAAGATTACACTAGTTGACAAAATAAAACTAAGTGGAACCTTTCTCAACTTTGTCACACAAGAAGCTACAAATTCATATAAAAAGGGAAATGAATTGATAAATGAAGCTATTAAAGCTTTATAGGAGATAGCCCCCCAATGTTACAACAAATAACTCTTTAACTCCAATTGAAAATTTAAAGCTTATAGTTGATTAAATCAAAGAGTACATGTCTAACCTCAAGGTATAGAATACAAAAGAAGTGGAGTTAAGTCTGCTAGAGAAAAGACTGTTGTTTTTGCAAGACAAGTGTACAATTGCACGAGATAGGGATTTGAAAACTTTGAAAGAAGTAAGAGAATGTGATGAGGAAGCCCAACTGTTATTTGTCTATTGCATGAAGTGGCCTGAAGCCACTCGAGGAATCAAGGACTTAATGGACTTGATTGAGTCTCAACTTGTAGACGCCTCCAAAGATTATAAGGTTGCAGATGATAGAAACTATGGTGGATGGGTTTCCATTGTAGATCTTTAGAGAAATTTTTTTCATCCTACAGAGGTAGAAAGAAGATGCTATGAGACGTTATGCCCAACTTGGAGACTTGGTTATGTCCAGACATGTCTCTATATCAAATGCATTGATGGAAGTAGAAAAACTTAAGAAGATGAATGTTGTTCAATCCACTCTGGAAGAAGGAGAAGAATTCCTAACAAAATTAGAATCTCTGCATAAAACTCTTTCTAGGGAAAAAGGAGTTTGGGATGATGGAAATCCATCTTGGGAAGCGATTCTCAAGGAGTTACAGTGTTCCCCCAATTCCTGATTTGAGGTTTTTATCTTTTCTATGACCTTTGTCCTTGATGTCAAAGGGGGAGATGAGGAGAAGAGTCTGTATAAAGAATTTTATGTTATGTTTTGATGTTTGGTGTGTTTTGGTGTTCCTGTATATATGATAGGGGGAGTCAAGTACATTAATGCTGCACAATATTTTGTTTTATAGCAAGTCTCATTTTTGGCACATGTTGCCATCAATGATAAAGGGGGAGATTGTTGGAAGAATGAAGAAGGTGACCTCCGGGTTTGTTGTCACTGATGCCAACACTGGTTGGTAATTGGCTAAGTAAACTGTGTGTATGTATTGATCCGGTATTTTGATATGGAAATCCTCTCAATAAAAGGAAATTCTATGAGGTTTTGATATGTTGCTTAGGAGTGTTAGTTACATCTATAAATGATCTTTTAGCAATTTTGGTTGATCCAGTTGAGTTATCTAAGTGACAGAAGTTTGACATTCTTTTGGCCAACAGGGTTATGAACTACTTATCTTATAAATGTTTAAAGTGTTCCTTATTAGGTCTGGACCAACCTAATTTGTGTTTGCTATGATTTGTCTTATGCGCCAAAAGGACTTTTGATTTAAGCCAACCTAATTGATGTATAAAGATGAAGCTATATATATGTGTGTGTGATGAGGATGAAAAAGGATATAGATGAAGGAATGGTGTGGTATATAGTGATGCGATAAGTGTTGTAGTGCAAGGGTTTTGACACTTTTTGTATGCCTACAATCAGAGAAATTTTTTTGGTATTCCAGAGCTTAATTAGAACTGATCTATGCACTTTGAAGGTGTACTTACTCAGTTCATCATTTGGTAGTGAGCCATACCCTTTTGTATCTTGGTGATAAGGTATTTTGTATTTACTTTAGGCTGTGAGATTTTCAAGGATAGTGTGTCCTGGCAGTGAGTCCTGTAATATCTTGGAATTGGTTATAATATATTGTGAGCTAATCCTCACCGTGGTTTTTCCCTTTTTGGGTTTTCCATGTAAAAATCCCAGTGTTAATGAGTTATGATTCCTTTTATGTTTTGGTTTACTTTTGCAGCTAGATGTGGATTGATAATTGGATGGTTAGTAATTAATTGTGTTAGAAGAATACTGATTCACCCCCCTCTCAGTATTCAGTGTATTCAACACATGCCATAAATTATGCTACATAATGGAGTCCATAAAGTGGGATGCCTATTTCCACCAATTTAGGATGCATGCCATCCTAGTCACCTACCATGTAAGTCACTACCTCACTAAATTAGGTCTCACAAAGTATAAAATTACAAGCATAGGTATAAATTCATTATTTAATTAAATCAATGTTAGGAACTTGTAAAGGTTAAGACACCTTAATTCCCAACAAGATCTAGGTGTATTCCCTGCATATCTGAAGATGGACATGCAAGGTACCTTTCTTCACCTATACTTATGAAAAATAGCTTCAATCTCAACATGCAAGCCATTTGCATGCATGCAAATAGTCCCACTTGATATGCAACACACAACCTTCATGCAAAAGGTCCCACCTATCATATTCATTTCCATTTCTAACTCTTACACTATCATGTTTTTTATATGACATGATCTATCATAATCCCATGATAATAAATCATAATCACTTATAACTTATGACACATGCCATAAATTATGCTACATAGTGGGGTCTAGAAAGTGGGATGCCTATTTCCACCAATTTAGGATGCATGTCATCCTAGTCACCTAACATGTAAGTTGCCACCTCACTGAAATAGGTCCCACAAAGTATAAAATTACAAGCATAGGTATAAATTAGTTAATTAAATAAATCAATGTTAGGAATTTGCAAAGGTTGAGACACCTTAATTCCCAACAAGATCTAGGTGTATTCTCTTCATGTTTATGATTTATAACCAATGTAAATGGGTAAGATAAGGAATAGAACTAGTGTGGTAATATATAAAATAATTAAATTAACTTATATACATACATACATTCATTCTAGTCCCATTTATTATAGCTCAAACCATCATATGTTCATCATAACATCTTGTGGTATATAGAAACATCAATATATCAATTTTTTTTAATCCATAATACAAAAATATTCACATAACTCATATATTAAATTCAGTAGCTTAAAGTGGATGCAAGATGGGATTTCCAATTTAATATAGAATTGATGTTAGAGAAATTGATTGAATGATCAAATGAAATCAAAAGCATAATCAAACCTAGTGGTTACAATGTTCATAAGCAATTTTGACTATATTGAATTTCTTGAGAGTATATAAGACCAAAATCTTCATATTGCGAAAGAGTTAGATAGCTAAAGGTTGGATAACTAGAAGGTTAGATGGTAAGATATTAGAGTAACATATTAGAGTTTACAAAAAGAGGAATGCTATTATTTGAATGGAGATTTAGATCAATATGAGTTTCAACATGCAAATCCTTGTGAGAATGTAAATAAAGATCATGTAAATTTTATTTCTACAAATTTGGTTTTCATGAAAAATTGTTGTTACTTATGCGCACATCTATGGTCTTGTAATATTTGGGACATCTTTCAAGTTGATTTCTTCTAGATGATTTCACTACTATGGGGAAGGTTAAGTTGTTTTATCACTACAAAACTTGGCTTGGATGATTTAAAAAGCTTGTTGATTGATATTACAAGAAGATTAATAGTGCCTATTTGCTTTATTTCTCTTTACCTTTTTGTCTCTATTGCTATTTCTTTTAGCTCAGTGTTTGTTTAAGAGGAGGATATAGATTTAAAGTATGATTGTATTGAAGATCTTTTGGTAGGTTTTATTGTAAACATTACTCAAGTCTAGTTCAATCACATGCATGGCTATTAAATTGATAATGAGGAAATTAATAACCATTAGGCTTCATTTGTGTTCTCTTATATCTCTCTCCCTTGGATAAGATTATATGGAGGCTTAGATAAGATGATCAAAGTCTTGGGGAATTTATTTCTTTTAATGAGAATGTTAACATACACTTAAGGTTGTGTAATAAAACACACATCACTACAACTACACCTCGATGGTACTTCATAAATTTCCTTGGGCACTTCATTACTTCATTGTGATGAAGTTATATTATGTTAGCTACCCCTTGTCTAGTACATTGCTAGTTGTCTTTGGGTAGTATGCTATTTTACCTTTCTATTTGTTAATAGTTTATATTTATGTTTATTCTTATTTTTAGAATGGTCAGTGTATACTACTCATTGGATTTTTTTAGATTATGTGTTTTGCAAGTTTTTAAGTGCACTCATTTCAGGGGACCATGTACTGAGAATTGACATCGATATCCATTTATGTATCCCTTCTATGAATGTTTGAATAAATATACTTTCATGTTGATTTCTTGAGTTTACTTTGACATGCATCCTCATAGTATTTCATATGCACTCAAACTGGGGGTATTATATAATGATGAAGTTTCTATACCTTACACTTTTCTCCTTTGTTTTGGGATCACTTTGATTTGATTATTCTTTAGGTAGTGACAAGTGTACACGTGACATGATCTTTGCTAAAGATTTGACATACAACTTGAACTATGCATTTCCCCATTTTAACTCATTCCTCAGAACTCATTCTAATCCTCACTTTTATCCATTTTTTGCCTAGGGTATACCTATGTCTTTTGTCTTCTTTTGGTTGTTTCTATTCCCCCTTGTCCCCTCCCCCCTTCTCTCATTCTTTCTTTTTTAAGTGTTTATTACATGCTAGAATGCTACTTAAATTTCTATAATATTCTCCTTCAAAGGTTAATTTAAAAATATTTTAATGTTTATTAGTTGAGCTTAGTTTTGAGTTTGATTGTCAAGGGGTTTTATAGATTTTTTCCTAACAACATAAGCGATTTACTATATATATAATTCACTATTGGAATCATACTTGGAAAAAATAGTGTCACTATATAGTCTTTTATTTGCACAATATTAACATGATCATTTCAAACCAATTGTAATTTATGTAATTCTTTTATGAATTTCAAGTGATAAAATATAATAGTGATATCATGATTTTTGTATACAAAGCATGTTGTGAAATATATAAATTCAATTCAACTACATGCCTTCAAATCTGTACGATAAATTTTCCAAAATTCACAAAATATCTTTAAATGTATTTAAAAATGAACAAAAATAAAGTACTTGTCCAATATTAAGGCCAAAATTTTAATTGAAAAGAGGATGAAATTGTGATATAAAGACACACGATTAAGATATACTTCTATATAACATATTCAAGCAAAACCATGATTCATATAGGGTTAAGAAATTCAAAAATGATGTTATTAAATAAACTTCGGCCAAAATTTTAAAGAAAAAAAACAAGGTCGAATAAATATAAAAAACAACCGGCAGTCTTTCAAACTTGGCGCAATATATTTATGTGCAATCTAAAGAAAAATAACGGTCGACTAAATTTAAAAAGTAGTAGGGGTTTATTGAAAAGCAGCTCACCAATTCTTTTCTGTTTGCATAGAGAATTATCTTGTTTAATGACTGCTAATTTAGACAGTCAATTCTTCTTCGGTTACAGCATTGCAGGTGGATATGCAGAGCAGCTCCATCGACAAACTCGTCAGGTGGCTCTTCTTATTATGTTAAGACTTTGTTTTCTTTTTTTGTTAACTTGTTTCTGCTATGATTTGAGCATTATTTATCAATAAAATTTGATATATCCCTCTGATTTTGTGTTCTACTAGAATTTCTTGCAAATTTATAAAGATTAAGCTGAAACTGTGTATGCAGGGCCTTTTCTCACTCTAGGGTGCAATGTATACACAGGGCCTTTTCTGGAAATGAGTTGGGTAGTCAGGTACATCTGAATCTTTGTTATTAACGAATTGCCTTCCTTTTCAATAAAATTTGATATATCCCTCTGATTTTGTGTTGTACTAGAATTTCTTGCAAATTTATAAAGACTAAGCTGGAACTATGTGTATGCAGGGCCTTTTCTCACTTTAGGGTGCAATGTGTATGCAGGACCTTTTCTGGAAATGAGTTGGGTTGTCAGGTACATCTGAATCTTTGTTATGAACGAATTGCCTTACTTTTCAATAAAATTTGATATATCCCTGTGATTTTGTGTTCTACTAGAATTTCTTGCAAATTTATAAAGATTAAGCTGGAACTATGTGTATGCAGGGCCTTTTCTCGCTTTAAGGTGCAATGTGTATGCAGGGCCTTTTCTCACTTTAGGGTGCAATGTGTATGCAGGGCCTTTTCTGGAAATGACTTGGGTAGTCAGGTACATCTGAATCTTTGTTATGAACGAACTGCCTTCCTTTTCAATAAATTTTGATATATCCCTCTGATTTTGTGTTCTACTAGGATTTCTTGCAAATTTATAAAGATTAAGCTGGAACTATGTGTATGCAGTGCCTTTTCTCACTTTAGGGTGCAATGTGTATGCAAGGCCTTTTCTGGAAATGAGTTGGGTAGTCAGGTACATCTAAATCTTTGTTATGAACGAATTGCCTTCCTTTACAATGTAACACTTCATATGAATGGGTGTCTGGGAATTTTAATATCAACCATTTTTTCTATATGCTTTTGCTAGAAACTGATGTTTTCTATTTCAAAATGGTTTGTGTTGTGATTGCTATATCTCTTCTTAAAATTTCTATGTCCAATATAGAATATATAAATTTGAAATAGTTCTTTATGCATGAAAATTTACTCTTCTAAAACAAAAGTGAATGGCATGCAGCACGCTGCTATAAGAGGAATAGAAAATCACTGTGTTGAAGTCATTGTTATAGTCTAAATCTGGGCCATAATTGGGAGGTTCTGAAGAGCCATGTATGTATCAGTCTTCAAAGTAAACTTATCAGATGACATTTGAGTACACATTAATCTTTCTAGCATGAGCTCTTCACTCTTTCATCAAATCATTATCCAACCTTCTAGACAACATCATCATACCATTGGCATTATAGACATATTTGAACATTTTTGCATAAATCACCATTGATTGTTTATAATCTCATCCTGATGGATCTTACCATACATAATTGGGTCAGAATTAAATTTGTAGATCCTTCAAATCTTACCTGCTGGACTGGAAATAAGTAACTGTCACAATGAGTGGGCGGCTAAGTCTGCACAGTAGAGATTAGAACAACCAATTCTTCTGTGTCTAAATAAGTCTTGACGAGAAACATTTTAAACATTAACACGAAATCTTAAAAACGTATTTTATTGAGATGTCCATATTATAGGCTTATGCACCAAATTTCTGTGCTTCTGATTCGTTTTCAGCATCCACATTTTCTTCATAATCATATTTAAAGAGTAATGGAAACCTTTAAAAATCTGGAAATGCTTTGGTGAGAAGCACATAGGAGTGAGTCAAAATAGAGATTGAAAGGAATTGAAGATGACACCAAATATGTTGAGATTCTTTCCTGCGTGATTTTTGAACAAGAGACAATCCATGATAGAAACGATTCACTTTCCCATACCTGTCATGATAGTTTATTGGCTGAACTAGCACAACAGTGATGTTGCTTTCCAGAAAAATTCTTGATTTTGTGGACACCCCTACTTTTGAAACCTAATTATTTCAATTTTGTAGAGATCATCGCTTTTGAAACATATAGCAACAACTTGGTTTGCATTGATTAACTAACACTCTTTTTCAAACACAACCGTGAATTTCTCATTTAGCTAGCTGACAAAGAATACAAATTGGGTTAATCTGATTACAATATTTCTTTAGGGGAATTTCAATCTTTTCCCTAGCTTTATGAATAAAATTCTCCGATCAATACAGGTAATGGGCCTACATAATTCATTCTCTGTTCTTGTCATATTCTTCTGGATTTTGGACCCAAGGAAAAAATCAATTCACATGCTGCTGACTTTTCATATTGGCCATTAAAATATTTTTCCTATGTTACACGGGGATGCGTCCCCTGCCCCAAAACCCACTGTCCCCGTCCCTTGCCATCCCCGGGATGGGGGAACACAAAGGGGACATCCCCCAGCCATCCCCGAAACTGCCCAACCAGCAGGAAACGGGAGGAAATGTCCCCTGCCCTTTGGGGACGTTTCCTCGTCCCCAGTACAGATGGGGGACGTTGGAAACATCCATTGTCGTACCGGGGATGGCTAGGGAGCTTCCTGGGTTAAAAAAACATTTAAAATTTTGATTTTTTAAATATTTCGTCCTCCTTTCTAAGGTGATTTTTGAGTTTGGGCACTTGGCATGCAAAGTGACTGAGTTCTGATTTCTAAATGTTTATGCTTGTGTTTGATTGAATTTTAATGCCAACTCATTTGCATAAAACATAGAAATGATAACTACTATCATAACATCGACAAATATGAAACATTCAACCTCAAATCTGATTTTATTTGCGCTATATCAAGTCTGAATACATTGCATTACAGGTCTGATATAAGTCTGATTTGATTACAGCAGCAGACATTTCCTTGAAAATCTAATTTATATTGATTCCCAATGAAATACCAACATACCCGGATCATTGGCTACAATAATAAGTTTAATGACATTTATTATGCTGTTATACTACTGCTCTCGCGATTTATTTACATATTGATATTGTTGATATCAATTTTTAATTTATTAATTTATTGACATATTTCTCTATCTTTCCCTCTCTCTCTCTATAATATATTAATAAATTTTGAAAAGATCATATATATATATGTATGTATTTTGTATGTTGCCGTCCCCTACCATCCCCTAAAAATGCCCCCCTAGGAAACATCCCGGAAACGCGTCCCCTGCCGTCCCCCCGTCCTCGTCCCCGAAACGCTGTGGAACATTGGATTTTTCTATTTTTCCACTTCATCACTTTTTTCAAAATGGCCATGGTACATTCTCTGTTATCTCCTTTGCCATCTCTGCCTTTCCTCTTTGTTTTTTTTCTTAGTAATGCTTTTGTTTCAACTTCAAGTGATACTCAGTTTCCACAATACAGTTTCAGAAACCCCTTGATTCCCTGGCATCCCTTCCTTGAGCAAAATAGTACCCATGCCATTGTCATTAAAATTACCATTGCCATATTGTGCATTTCCACTGGATCTGCCGCTACCGCGTCTTTGACCTCGAGGAGGGAAATCACCACCACCCATGCCAAAAACATTATAGTTGCTACTATCTTGTACTGGACTGTCATAAAAGCCTCTACCACGACCAGGGAAACTTTGACCCCTACCACATGCTTTTGCGGTTTTAAGGATCACTAGGGTTTGGCATAATTCTTGACTGTATGAACAGTCTTTTACCACTCGAATTTTTTTTCTCAAATTACAACAATCATGCCTTTCTTCAGAGAACTTGAGACTTTTAGTGACTGCACAGGTCTTCAAATCCCTCTATTTATAAGCATAATTCAATTTAAAGCAAAACCTTTGTATAAGCAACTGATCTTTTATAGGTCTGTCATTGCTTCAAACCTTCCCTCTATGGAACTTTTCATGGAATCATGTGCTAAGGATTTGTCAAAAATGGCTGTCATGTGACTGTCCATCATGAGGTGAAGTCCCTCTTCATAGCATTGGACTGTCTTTTACCATCTGCTCATCGTGATCACAGTCTTCATCATCCTTTGCCCTTGTACAAGCCTACCAACAAATCTTTTCTTAAAAGAACTCCTCATACATTGATCTGCATAAACCTCTAAGTTTGTAAACTCTGCCTTTTTACTATGACTGCCATTATATTGGAATGTCCTCAAGATTTTCAAAACTCATGCTCTTTCTTGCCTTTAACCTGTCACTTGCATGTATAGGTCACTTCCTTACTATCCTTTGCATGGTCACTCTGATCTGCCATTTTTCCTTTCACCAACTTATGACCATCTAGAGTAATCTACACATTATTATTTGTAAATCTCAGTTTATGAGATAGCTGAAACTCCACCTTTCATTCCTCTCCCCTATCCTTAATCTTCTTCTTCATCTTGCACTAGCAGTGAACTTCTGCCTTTCTTATCTATTTCTTTCTTGCTGTGATTTATAGACACTGCCTTAGTATATCACCATATTTTTCCAGCCTGGCTAATCTCACCATCTCACATTACCAGAATGAGGTCGGCTGCATATAAACTCCACTTGGTGAGTGATATAGACTACAGTTTTTTTAAATCCAGCATACCAAGTAGACATTCCTGGAAAATGTGAGTACCAGTATGTCCATCAACAGCACTAAAAAGGTCATCAAAGAAAATAAATGTCGGCATCTTGATATAAAGAATGTGCAATCTGTATTCTTTGCTTTCTTTGCTTTTGCCCTCCACTCAGATTTATTCCTCTTTCTCTACCTTCAGAGAGCTGACCTCTTGACAAAAATTACAAGTGCTTTAGAAATATTTAGGACAGTCAGTAATGTTTGATAGGTTTTATATAAAACCTTCATCATTTGTGTAATGTCCCCTTCTCGAGCATGACTTCTTCTGTTTGACCGTGGCCTATTCTGGAGACCCGTAGGCTTATCGGTGGTGAAATTAGGGTTTCCTAGTTGGTGGTTTCTTGTGCTCGCGGATTGGTGATTGAATTGCGGTTTCCTTCTGGTTTTTTCGTGAGCTTTTCGGTGATGTGTTCTTTTTGGCATTCTGAGCACTTTCACGAATTTACTATTTTTAGTAAATTCTATTTCTGGCAGTGGTCCTGTTAGTTTCGGCTCGATTGACCTTCTACTTCAGTATGTTCAGTTGGATTGCTCAACTTTGGCTTTGGGGCACGTTTGGAGAGATAAGTTGAATTATTTTAATAAAGTCATGTTTAATGTTATATTTTGCTGTTGACCCCCCCTTAGCCTAGTGATTGAACTTAAGTTGTTTTTAAAAGTGGTCTTTGAGGGGTGGCACCTCATGAGGATATTATATATTTTTCTAAAGCTCAAAAATCACTTGCTTGAAAAGGTATGCCCATCTTTGGTGGAAGAATATTTTAAATTAAAAGTCAAAATTGCTCTAAGACAAAAGGGACGCCACCTTTGGAGGGAAAAGGAGTTACTCAAAATTTGAAAAGCTGGGTTTCTAGAAGCTTCTGGAAAGTCATCACAAGTCTATAAAAGGAGGTCTTGGTCTTCATTTTCATCATCCAACATCTTGAGTAAAGTTATGCTGCCAAAATGGTGAGAGGATTGCTTCGAGGAATGAATGCCTCCTAGCTTGGCTCAACTTCGTGCTTGTGAGATAGCACCTAGTGGAGAGGTTTGCTTGTTTTTTGAGTGATTTTGTAGTGAGTTTGCTTTCAGCTGTTGTTTATGCATTGTACTCCCTTTATTTGCAAAATAATAAAAAAAAAAAATGGAGTTGCTGGTTGGTGTTGTAGATTTGGTTTTTAGCTCATAAGTCATTGTGTGAATTTCTTTTGGTTCTGGGTAGTTTACCCATGCAAATGCTAGGTAAGGGCGCCCCTTCCAGAGAAGATGTGGAATTTTTATTGAAGTCTACAATTTACTAAGGCAAAATCGCCCCTCCTTGCAGCCGTACCACCTTTAGTGTCATTGGAATTCTTGCAAGAAATAAATATCAGCATTTAGGTTCTGTTTTGTGTTTTTAGCTTGGGCGCCTTCATCATAGGATTGATTTGCATCTGATTTCGTGTAATTTGGGTGAGTGGTGAGTGAGTTGTGTGCATTTCTTTGAGTTACTGTACTGCTGGTTATCATTTTCAGTCTTGGTTCTGTCATAACAGCTTGCATAGAATCTATCATTTGAGTTAGGTCTTGAAAGGAGAGGCATTGAGAGCATTAAGGAAAGCATTGTACTTTGTTTCAGCATTGAGAACACTCTTATCTTGAACTTAACAGATAAATTTCTAATATTGTAAGCTGAACAGTAGTACTGTCAGCATCTTTCTCATTTTCTGTTAATCTCATGTTTGTAATTGCCCACTGAATAAGTGGAAGAGGCTGGCTTGCCGCCTATTTACTTGTTTTGCATTGTAATTTCCTAAGTCTCCGCCATATGGTCGCCTCTTATCCATCACGGATTGAGTAGCACATACTTGGTGTTGAGTTAATTTCCAGTATTGCAATAGATAGGGATCCTCTGACCGTATGCTCGTCATTCGCCGGCGCATCTCTTGGTTAGAGTTCTTTTTCAGCATTTTCCTTTGAGATCCTCTGACCAATGCTCACACCTTGCCCACAGAGGGATCCTGGTGTACATTCTGGTTAGAGTTACTTTCAACATCGTTTTGGTTTATGAACTAACCTTAACGGGTGCTTGATTCATTGTAATCTGCCATTGAAAATTGAAAAAAAAAATTGGCCGGTATATTTCAATTTGACAAAATGATTGGTAGTAGACAAGGTTTATAACTCGCTATACTTGCTTCTTTTCAGGATTTGGAAAATCTAATTGCTCAGGAATGCACTTTTCTTCTTCTTGTGACCAAGCTTTCTCAAGTCTACATTCATTTGAGATTACACCATTTGATGACTGTCTTTTCAAAAACCTACAAAACTATTTCCATTGTATCCTAACTTCATCTTATTATTATCATGATCACCTTTTACCTTGTATCTGCCCTCTATTTTTAACAGATTGCTGCTCTACTTGCTTCCCTCAAGGGTTTTATTTCTCTTCATCTTTAACAAAAAATGCTTTTAACCTCATTAATGATTGTTTATTCAATGAGATTTTTACATTTGTTAACTGCACTTTCAATGCTTTATGAATTCTTGTATTTAAAGGTAACCTTCAACAGCAACCCATCATTTACAAAAGAGACATACTTGGCAGAAAATAAGGAAAATATGCACAGGTTCAGCAATGTGGATGATGTAAATGCATGCTTGGAGCCTTTCAATGCAAGCACATGCCCCTTTCATCTTTTAAAATTTCCACAACGTGGGCAATCTTCATGAAGCAAGCTGAATCGTGGTTTGAATCCAAGCAGTAGGGTGATGATCTTGTGCCATACATGAAACTCTCCTTCAATGCAGCCAACAATAAACCCTAGAATCTCTCCTCCTACGTGGGTTAAGCAAGAAGAAAAACTTTCCTCCACTCAGTGTTTTACCGTTTTCTCTATTTTTCTTATTAAACTTTTTCCAATACTAAGCCCCCTTGCATTGTTATTTTTGCTATTCCTCTCCATTTTCAGCGCTGACTTAGCAAAACATTAAAACAAAAATGATTTTCCCCTTAAACTTTTGGCTTTAAACTACCTCACGATGATAAATTATCAACATCTTTGGCGATCTCTAAGGGTGTTTTGCTTGCTAAAACTTGGTGATCAGCTGCCTTATACAGTCCATTGGGCATAGGAGTCTTGAAAGAACTTGAGAACATACAAAAATCATACCTGACAACCGGCCGTAACACCCCAAAGCTAGACACTATCTATGATTCAGCACTTGGAGAAAGACAAACTAACTACGTGCATCAACACTTATTGACTTGAAAGGGAACCTATCCTAACCAACAACAAGACTTGCTCAAATGAAACCATTGACTGGTTCCTCAAAATAGCTTCCTTTTCTCACGAGTTTACAATAATTTTCATGTTTATGGATAACCAAAAGGAGGTGAAACACAAATAGATAGTCAAGAAACAGCTGCAATGCTTCTCAAAGAGCAAAAACATACTCACTTACCCTTTGAACTTGACCATACATACCACTAGTTTGAAATGGATAAGTAGGCTGAATGCATTCCTCTTTAGCTGCAACTTCATGCTTGGGTGCAAGCATGACTTGTGGTGCTTTGTTGGCCTCCATCCTAGCTATATGCCTGATAGGACATCCTCGTGAAAGAATAAACTTTGAGGTACCCTTGTTGGTTTCTCGCTTATGAGCTCCTTCTTCATCATTTGGCTGACTTGTAAAGACCACCTCTTGTGATTCTTTTGCAAAAAAATAGAGATTTCTGCCTGCTGTTCATGATTTTCCTCTTCCATTAGTGCTGGCTTGGCATCTAGATTTGAACAAAATGTTCCCAAATCATCCCAAAACATGTCTTCTTCAACCTCTTCTTTACTTTTCAAAGCAACCTTCTTTGTGTGCATCAATTTCATCTCTATCTTGCAAAACAAGGCTGTCCTCATTTGTCTCCTCATAAACCAGCATCTTCTCATGCTCATTCTCATCCTCTACCTGCTCCAAGACTTGTGATGTCATTAGAATTTGTATGCTCTCTTCTTCTTGCTCAATGAAAGAAGGAAGTTCATCAAATAAGAATGTCAAATCCTCATTTTCATCACCTCTTTTTAGCTTGTTATCTTGCTGTCCAAACTAATTTGTCAACATAGGCATTGACATCTTCTCCTCATCTTCAACAGCAAAACAAGGAAGTGCATCAAATAAATCAATGAGAGCTTCATGCTTGATACTTCTTGCCTGTTCTTCAACCTACTGTCCTACTTGATTATGCTCATCATTCCCTTGCAACAAGTCTAATTTTTTCTCTTCTGCCTCATGTGCAAGGATATCAACAGAAAAAGACCTCTCTTGTTCTTTCCCAAAACATCCTCTTCTTGTTTGCTAAACCAGCTATCTTGGTAGACAATAAGACACCTTTGCAAAGGCAAATGGTGATAGGGCAAGAAGGCTGATCTGACAAAGAAACTTGGGAAGTTTGATGGGTACTTGGAAGAGTAATAGGCTCTTGCAAAGGATGTAGGTCCCTAAAACTTGCAATCTCAAACCTTCAAGAGTGCCTTGAAGATTTAAAAGGCATACCTTGCTTGAAACTTGGGATTTCATACTTGGGAAGCTCTTCCTTAATAGGCTGATTTGGAATCCAAGTAGCTGCTTGGTCCTCCAACCTTTGCACTTGAGTAAGCAAAAGTTTCATCTGCTCTTGTTTGGTAGCAATCTCTTTTGCAAGAGATTTTTCATATCTCTCCCTTTGATAATCCAACTCTTGTTGATGTTAGTTGAAAAACTCTCCGAGTAATTGGCGAATTTTAAAAAACTCCCGAGTTTTTTTTATGGCGGGTTTTTCCCGCATTTACTCTCCAAAATTGCTCGTCAAATAAAGGGGAAAAAATCGCCTAGTTTTTGGTGAGTTTTCGCCAAAAACTTGACGAGTCTACAAAAAAAACTCGCCCGTCCAAGAAAAAGGTCTCCTGCAGCCGCTAAAAAGGCATTTTCATTTCATTTGATTTTATAGGTACTCTCCAAGTCCAAGTTTTCAAGTTTGCCTACAAGTCTTCATCTATAATATCATTTAGTTCTACCTCCCTCTAGTTTTCACTAGAAATGGGAGATGTAAATTTGTAAAATATATTAATGTAGTATTTACTTTCAGTTTTACAAAAACAATTTGCTATTTTCATTTTGTTTCAGACTATCAATATTAGCACATTCCACATGAGGATGCCATTTTGTACCCCATTTGCTTTCAAATCAATCAAATACAACTAGACTCAACTTGTTTCTTTTATGTACTCATTTATTGACTCATTGGATGCATCTTATCATTGAATTTTGCAAAACAAAACTGTTCTTAATGAAATTTAAGCAATTTTTAAGTTGCAAAGTTTTTTGTTGAGGTTTTTCCGAGCTTTTGCCAAGTCATGTCCCTGGGCTTGATGAGTTTTTCAATTTAACGAGTTTTTCAACTATGGGTAAGAGTAAGACAACTCCTCTTGCTACAAATCTATTTCTTGTTGTCTCTTGATATCATCCAACATCATATTGAAGTCTACCAATATGCTCTTGATGTCACTAATCCCCATATTGTCAATATTTTGGGGCAGGCTAGGAAAGCAACCGTGCTGGTTTGGCATAGCAATGAATTTTTGAGATTGATTAAAAGGCTGCCAAGAAGGTTGAGTAGGGGCGAGTGAGTGGTAAGCATGATAATTATGTTGATAATCTGCTGTTAATGGGTTATTTGGGATGAAATCAGCAAAATGAATTGATTGGTATGGCTGATAGGAAGGTATATGAGCTGCACTTTCATGAAATGTAGGATGGTAAAACTTATCTTCATGAAGTGAAGACATTAAGCAGCATCAAACAAGCTGGAAATTCATAAAAATGTTCTAAAAATCAGAATTATGAAGACTGATTTTTGTAAGAACTTGAAGTACATACTGTTGGTGTACGTTTTATCATCCACCGAACACACAGAATAAAATGTCCAAAGACACTCTATCCTCTCTTGAACAAAGTCACCGTGTATGCTAAGATTGCGAGAAGATTATATGGCGACTCCAAGGTTTCTTTCGTCAGGTCATTACATGTGGATAAGCTCAATGAGCGTTGTGATATGCTGGTAATACACAAAGGGACTTACGTTAAAGAATTTCTCACAAGTTTGGTACTTAGACGAATTTATCATTAAAGGCTTCCTCGATTGGGACTTTCAATTTGGATCTCAAAAAAAATGCAAAAAGGATAAGGGTTCAGAGATTCTAGTCTACTCCTAGGAATTCAAGAGACGGTAGAGATCAGGTGAAACGAGTAACCACACTTTGTTTCGCCTCCCTGGGACAACTACGCAAAGTGGGTGCAATCTTCAAAGGATGTGATTATAATTTTCATGCCTCGAATAAGACCGAAGTTAAGCATCCACGATCACAAGCTCAGGATAACTTTATGCATCGAATGAAAATCATCCATCCGAAGAAAGTATGAGCAATGTTTCACCATAAATCTATACTATCAAATCTTAAATCCACTTAACAAACATTCAAAGCAAATTAATTGTAATATAATTCTAATCTATTCCTAATCTATGGTTGAAGAAGTTATGCAACCTCACAAACCATTTGACAATAAAAGGGATTCAAAGCAAATCATGCATAAGAGCTTTTATTATCGAAAGTAGCAAAACACAACAATTTCATACACTTTCTTCACACCCTTTACAAATGAGGGGCGAGCTCAATTTATAGGCTCCCCAATTACAATTCAATGGCCAAGATTGATTTCGAATCAACAACCAAGATTGATTTCGAATCAACGACCAAGATTACAAAAATAAACCCTAATTAGGGTTTGTCACAACCAACTACCTCTCGACCAATGAGAAAATTATATTTGGGGACACTTGTCCTTCTACTAAATATGAACCAACAATAAAATAGAAGGTTGTTGCATGTTGATTTGGAACAATTTGATTGGTTGGAAGATGACGAGGTGCCACCTCAGCGTGTTGGATGTCTTCCTTGGTCATTTTGTTTTTCTTCCATGTGCTTGCCTTAGAATATTTTCCTTGTCAATGACTCTGTCCCGGCTTGTTTCTTCCTAGCTTTGATCTTGGATGGAAATTTGTTTGGAATACTTTTCTTGTCACCGTTTGATTCTGATTGGAAGCTTGTCTTTAATTCTTCAGGAGATGAAATCCTTCAAGAAGTTGCCCTGATTGCTTCAATAGGTCTGGGATTGTAGATGAAATCCCTCCAAGATGTTCGAATATTCTTTCAAGTGCCTTGAATTTGGAGAAGAATGCCTTTGTACTTTCACCACAATGGAGGAAATTGGAACTTTCTCTATGAAGTATTTCCCATACTTAGCCAAATTTTGGCTATTCAAGTTCATTTTGTAACACCTTCATGTGGATCATTCAACACTTAGCCAAGATTTTGGCCATCTTCATGCTCGAATGAACTTTTCCTGTGGATTTGCCTTCAACTTTGAATTTGACTTATGCTAAGGATTTTATTCATTTCCTCTTTACTTTTCCTCTTTATTCCTCTTCATTTTCCCTGTTTTCTTTCCAACACTTAGTCAATTTTCTGAATTCTTCTCCCCAAGGTGTCAACACTTAGCCAATTTTCTAAGTTTTAGCCAATTTTCTCATCCTCTCGTCGGGTGAACTTTACTTGTGTCTTGACATCTTCATTTGCAGACTTGTTGTAGTCTTAGACATTTTTATTCAATCAAAGTCGGACTTCATAATGCTCAAGACATTTTCTTCAATAGGCCTAGGTCGGACTTTACTTTGCCTTGGACATGCCTTGCTTGAGGAAAGTCGGACTTCATAAAGGTTTGGACATACTATGCTTGGGCAAAGTCGGACTTCCACTTGTCTTTGCCATTTTCCCTTGGTGTCTAAGTCGGACTTTGCTTGTTTTGTGCTATCCTTATGGCGGACTTCAAGAATTTCTCTCCATGTTGCTCATCTTCTTATGGCGGACTTCTTGACTTTCATTCCAAATGCTAGGGCGGACTTGAAGGCTTGTTTGACAAACTCCTTTAACATGGCGGACTTTCTTAGTGTCTTGACACATCCATCTCTCCTTCCAAGTGGACTTCACATTCTTTGTGCCATTCTCATCACCCCTCTAGGCATTTCATGCCTTAGAAATTTTCCATCATGCTTGAGGGCAGACTTTGGACTGTCTTGGACACTTCTCCAGGAGGACTTTGCACTTTTCTTGGACATCCATCCTCACCTTGGGTGGACTTGAAGCTTGCCTTGCCATCCATTATTTTGTCCAAGGTGGACTTCATGAAGTGTTTGACACAGCTTGGGCAGACTTTGGAGTTGTATTTCCAAGAGGCAAGGGAAGACTTTAAACTCCTCTAGCCATTCTCGTTTTGGCATGGCGGACTTGGAACTTCTTTTCCACATGTATTTTCCTTTTACACTTAGCCAAAATTCAAATTTCATTTTTCGAGGCATCAAATACTTAGTCAATTTCATGAATTTTTTTTTTCCCCAAGGTAACATTACATAGGCAAGGCACCTATACTTAGCCAAATTTTTCGAGTTTTCCCCCTCAAAGGCATCCATACTTAACCAAATTTTGGATCTTCTTCCTTCTTGCAAGCTAGGCGGACTTCACCAACTTCCTACCAAGGTAGGGCAAACTTTGGAGTAGGCTTTCCTTCTTCCTTCCAAGGCATGGCGGACTTTCCATGATGCTTGCCATTGTCTATTCCATGGCAGGGCGGACTTTCATGACTTCTTGCCATTTCTTGGCGAACTTCCCAATGCCTTAGCCATTTTCTCCTTCATGGGCGAGCTTGAAGGTTGCCATTGCTTGGATTTTTTGGAACAAAACCTTTGCCGTATGTCTTGATTTTTTGTGATTTTTCATTGATTTTTGCTTTATTTTTGCATGATTTTTGAGATTTTTCCATTGATTTTTGCTTATTTTCCCTTTGGTGGCCTGATTTTGATTCTAAAAATAGAAATGTTGACTCCATGACTAGGGTTGACTTTCTAAAAATAGAAAAAGCAAAATCCTTAAAAAATAGGGATCCTAGATTGATCCAAAAATGCCATAAATGAAAAAAGCAAAAAAGCAAAAATCCCTAAAAAATAGTAAGCGTCAG
Organism: Sequoia sempervirens; assembly: GCA_007258455.2. Lineage (NCBI taxonomy): Eukaryota > Viridiplantae > Streptophyta > Pinopsida > Cupressales > Cupressaceae > Sequoia > Sequoia sempervirens. The sequence continues at coordinate 38,953 of VDFB02003304.1, read as the reverse complement.
ATTTGACTCAAAGCACAGGCAATCCTCATCATCCGGACCTTCTGAGCACTTCCGTGACATTTAGGGACTGTTTACTTGGCTCAGATGATTCTTCAAAACTTTAACTCCTCATTGTAAAAGAAAAATGGTGATAAGTAGTTGCGATGCCAAGGCAAAAAGCAAAAACAGGGGGTCCCCATTTGCAATGGGCGATGTGTGAAAAGGTCACAACACATACCAACACTAGTCTTCTTAAAACCAGTAGAATAGACTTAGAGTTGCCAAATGTGTAAATGTTTTGCCTCCAAAGGCAAAAATTACTGATAAACACATCAAATGTCAACAATAATAGCACAAATTTTGAACTGTAATAGCTCAAATAGTCCCACCAGGCATGCCAAAAACTGTTGTCATGGAAGTGTGCACCCTTTGCTGACCTGATACAATCACTCAACCACCTCGTGAAACATGGGATGATCTCCCTGAGTGTGGGCTCAGATTGTGGAGATCAACCTCCAAAGAGGGCTAGTTCCCTTGGATTTATCACCTAATCTAACCTATGTTACTGCTAATTGCTAGGAAAAGAGTGAAAGGAAACATGAAATTAAACCTATGGTTAAAAGGTGATGCACCAAATGCTTATTTCAGAGCCTATATTGCTGTTTGGATTTACAATCTAATGAAATGAACAAGCTTCTTCATGCACAACTTAGGTTTTACATACTTGTACATTAGTAATTCATAGGAAAGATGAAGTTTTCCTCAATCCTAAAAGGAAAAATCAGATATTCTCACAATTAGAAATTGTTGAAACTAATGTCATAACCTATGACCTGCACAAGGTATGCATATTTCTACAAAAAGGTGCTGAAGAAATGAGACATAAATTGAGGATTCATATGAAATCATAGAAAAAACACCGATCATTTATAGTTTCACACAAGAATACAGATACAAAAGCTTCCTTATATGCTGCCCAATAATTGCAAGAGAATAGGAACATGTGCTTGTTGAGTCAAACTTTCCTTGGTCGTCCGAAACTAAAAACCCTATTTTGCAGCCCCTAAAACTGCTCCAAAAAGGTACCTGAGTGAAGAAAAATTCCTTTCTTGACCCTATCCACCATTAAGGCACCTAAAAAAGCTCCTAGATGCCATTAAAAGGTTCAAACTTTTTCAAAACTGCCCCTAAATATTCTCAACTGATCATAAATTGGAAAGAAGTAATGATTGCTCATTTCAATTCCCAAATGCTGATACTTATTCAAACCTGCTAATAAAGCATGTGAGAAAAGGTTTTAAAACATTCAAATGTCTCCTAGGAAAGTCTAGGTGATTCCTTTAGGATTGAAGAATGATACATGGCACATGTCTAAAGCTTATTTGTGTTGGTTCCTATTACTCTTTCTGCCTATTCTTGTCACTATTGTTCATCAATATTTGAGCAAATTTGGCTTTTCATGCCTGCTCCCTTGATTTGTCTCTTTTGATGGTTTTGTTGTCCCTAGTTAATGCACAATCCTTGCTTCTTGCACAAACTCTAAGTTTCATGTATAATCTCACAGTCAATAATCAACAATCCTTGACTATCTAGCATAGTTCTTAGCATACCTCCTCAATTGTAGGTCTTAGAGAGAACTGCATATAGTTGAATAGCAGAAAGGAAAGGTACATAGTGTTGAACAACAATTTCACCCCCATTCAACACCAATGGCACTCTTGCTCCATTAGTACCATAAGCTAAGTTACCGATTCGTTGGCAAAAGGCTCTGGATACGATTTGATTCGTATCAGATACGAAATTCGGGTATGATATGTGATGGATTCGACTAGGATACAAAAAGTCACTTGTGGATTCGAGTTGGATATGTTGGTTGACTGCGGATTCGACCAGGATACAATGAGAAGAATCCAAGGAGAATCCGCGACGAATCCAGGCGTGAAAACACCTAGTCCGCGGAATAAAGTTCTTTTTTAGCATTTTTTAGTCATTTTTTTGACTAAATGTTGACTTCTAAATAATTTAATGTTCATTGCAACCCTAATTTGTGCCTCCAAACACAATAAATAATTATAGTTATATGCTTGTGTACCTAGTTTAGCTTCCCCTTCACACTACATTTCTTCTGTTTTCATTTGCCTTTCTTGAATCAATTGGTTGTAAATTTTAATGATCAGATTTAATGCACAGAAAATTAATTCAAATCAGACACAATAACACAGCAGATATTTTGGGTAAACCCTCCTCTTGAGGGAGAAAAACCCAACAACAAAACTCTCTTATATATATTATTGAAGAAACAACACTGTCTTGTACAATGAGGCCAAACTCAAGGCCAAGTAAGTGCACCAACTCTAGATGCAAAGTACAGATTACAATCTGCTCTTTATGTATATCAAAACTGCTCTTAAAGAACTTCGACCTGCTCTTGAAAGAAATCGTACTTGGAGAAATTCGCAATCTGCTCTTAAGATATAATTCGCACTTGAGTATATGAATGAATCGAACTTGCTTGATGATCCAAAGAGAAGAATTGATCTTGCATTTATACATTGCTATGTGAGAGGTCGCACCTCCTCAAGAACAAAGTCGGCCTCAAGAATAAATTACAAATTGAATAAATCAATTAACAAGTCGGCCAAGATAAATATAATATTTACTAATTTAGGAGTCGGCCATCAATGAAGCTCTTCATAGATAATCGCGCCAAGATATAAAAGATTGGCCACTTCATAAAATCATGTATAATAATTAAATAGACAATGTCTATCATTTAATTATTATCTCCATGTAATCTGGCTGGGAGGATTCGCCTGAAGCTGTAATTATCATCAACATTGGTGACTTCTCTATAAACTTGTCATCCTATCACGAGTGATGCACACATTGTTTGTTTTACTTTTTGCTATTTGGATACAGTATACACCAAATAAAGGGTAAATCATCATTAAAAAATAAAAAGCTAAATTTGCCATAAAGGCTAAGTTACTTTTGTCGCATGTTATGGCATGTCAAGCTTGGATAATGAAAATCAATACCTGCAATCTAAGTTACCTAATTCATATATGCATTGCCTGATTTCATTGATTATATTAATTAGTTTGGTGATTCAAAACACTTACTAGTTTATCAGCAGACCAATGAAAGGGATGCAGCCCCAAATGATACAAAAAAGTATTACATTCTATTGTATAGAAAAATATTCTAAATGGGATGTTTGAGTTTCTCCTTAGGAAAGATCCATTCATAGTAACAGGTTCAAAATGTTCAATCGCTTTGAGAAGGTCAAAGGTTTGCCAAACTTCAATTAGGCTCGAGAAGGAAAAAGATCTGCCAAAGTAAAGAATTTCAGAAAGGTTTAGAAAGGTTTGATACTATACAAAACACAAAATTGTGCATGATCCCATAAATAGAATATATATGATATAAACAAATATTTCTATGGTCAACGTTTACAGTATTTTAAAATTGATACATCACACTATCATACAATGTTTAGAGAGTGGCAATCTTTCTCAAGTCTCCAATGCCTAGGACATAGGACTATTAGGCTCTATAATGACAATTTATAGACAGTCAGAAGAAAAAACTTGCTACATGTTCTACTTCATGATCACTAATATAACTAATCTAAGTTACCGATTCGTCAATATAAGCCTCCGGATACGATATGATACGATTCAGATTCGCGATTCGGATTCGGTACGCCCAAAATTCGGCCAGGATTCGAAAATGGCACTGTGGATACGTTTCAGATTCGTGGCTTCACTGCGGATTCTTCCAGGATACGGCGTGACGAATCCGAGCAGAATCCGCGATGTTTTTTCATGTCAAAACGCCCAGTCCACATAAAAACGTTTTTTTTATCATTTTTTATTATTTTTTTGACCGGATGTTGACTTCTAAACATTTTAATATTCATTCCAACCCTAATTTCGACCTCCAAACACACTAAATAGGTAAAAACAATCTCATTTAACAATTTGTGAATGAAAAATGAGTTTTTTTGCCTCCATTGCTGAACTTGCTCTCTTGCTTGCACAAGCTCGAATAGACTTGAACGTTGATCGTTGGTTGTTCAAGGTTGATTGTTGTGCTATTCCTAAGCACTTGCAAGTGTTTGCCAAGATTCAAGAAGATTGTAGAGCAAGATTTGTTCAAAAGAGGTAGGTTTCTTTGAAGTTTTTTGATTTTTTTCTTACATTTTTTTTAAGTTTAACAAATGAACTATTTTGTTTTGTTTTTATTGTTTTACTTTTGTTGATTGTTCTCATTCTTTTAAGTTTTTTAGTTTCAAATTTCAATACCAAAAATTATTTCAATCTGTTGTGCCTTGGCCCTTAGGTATTACAATGGCATCTGCTTCTAATTCAGGCCAATCTCGTTTCAAAATAAATGCAACCTCTCCCCTTTGGAAATATGTAGAAATGGTTCAACAATGTCCAGGTGGTGGAGTATTTATTTGGATTTGTGGTCATTGCAAAATTCAATACACGAGCTCATACAGTCGAGTGAAAGCCCACTTGTGTAGGATCCCTGATATTGGCATCAAACCTTGTCCGGGACCTCCAGAAGGTGATGGCAAAGGCCTTGCAGATGACATAGTGTTGAAATATATTGCTGAGCAAGAAAAAGCAGATCAAAAAGCTACTAGTCTTAAAAAAAGCCATCCTTTGAAGAAAGGATCTCAATCCATGAAACCCCCTACACCACCTACTTATATTCCACCTACAGAAAGCCATCCATTTATGAACATCCCTCAAGAGCAAACCGCCCTCATCAAATAAAGATCTATCTAATTTCTGCATCGAGGCAAGAGAGATTGTTGATCAAGACATAGTAAGATGTGTCTATGCCAATGGATTGGCATTCAACGTTGTTCGTTCACCATATTGGCAAAAAATGGTGAAATCTATTAATGAGGCTCCAAAGGGGTATAAGGGCCCAAGTTTTGAGAAGGTGCTTTGCACCTTATTGGAGAAAGAGGTGAAACATGTAGCAGACTCTTTGAAGCCCATAAGGGATTCATGGATTGAAACAGGGGTGACCATCATTTCTGATGGATGGAAAGATGCAAAAAATCGCCCATTGATCAATGTTATTGCCGTGTCCCCTAAAGGGGCAATGTTTTTGAGAGCAGTGGATTGTGAGGGACAAGTGAAAGATGGTCCATTTATTGCTAACATCCTTTGCCAAGCCATTGAAGAAGTGGGCCATCAAAATGTTGTGCAAGTTATAACCGACAATGCCAAAAATTGTAGGGCTGCTGGGTTATTGATCGAGGAGAAGTATCCACACATTTTTTGGACATCTCAGGGCGGTCCACCTCACCTAATGTTACAAAAAATTGATCCAAATTGAGTGGATTCAAATGTGTATGTCGAGGTGAAGGATATCCAATGTTTGTCACCAACCACCATATGACACAAGGAATATTTAGACAATTATCAAAATTGGAATTGTTGAAGGTAAGTTAATTCTCAATATTCTTAAATTTTTAGTTTTCTTTTAATTTTAAATTTTGATTTTGTAAATTTAAATTACATTTTAATTTTAATTTTGATTTCCAAACAGGTTGCAGAGACCCGTTTTACCTCCAACACAATTGTGTTGAGACGACTTATAAAGGTTCATGAGGCACTTTGTGCCATGGTAATCAGCCCTAATTGGGCCATATGGAAGCAATCTAGCAGTGAAAGGGCAAATAGGATCAGGCAAAGGATCCTAGATGATTGTTGGTGGGATCGTGTTGAGTACCTGGTCAGTTTCACTGAGCCTATACTGAGCATGATCCGTTACACAGACATGGATAGACCTTGTTTGGGAGAAGTATATGATGGTATCGACTCAATGATTGAGAAGATGAAAACCATCATCAATGCAAAAGAGGAAGATCCTGATGAAAAGTTCTTCAAAGAGCTACAGGAAATCATGGTTGATAGATGGAACAAAATGACACTCCATTGCATCTTCTTGCTTTTGCATTGAGTCCCAAATATTATAGTCCTGAGCTTCTTTCTGTTACATCAAGACTCCATATAGGGATGTTGAAGTGGCTTAAGGGTACAAGGCAGCAATTCGGAGACTCTTCACTGATCGTGACCAACGTGATCGAGTGAGGGTTGAGTTCATGGATTTTGCATGCTCCGGTAGTGTTGCTCAAAATCTTGATGCTCTTCGAGACAAGTACAGGGTAGATGGTCATAGTTGGTGGTACTTCCATGGACAAGAATACATGCACATCCAACCAATTGCAATAAAAATCTTATCCCAAGTAAGTTTTATATTTTGTAATTTTAATTTTAATTTATAATTTTTAAATTTTATATTAATTAATAATTTTGTTTAGTTAAAATTTGTAACTCTTAACTATTTAATTTGGTCTTGACTCTTAATAGGTTGCTAGTTCATCTTCTTCAGAGAGGAATTGGAGCACATACTCCTTCATCCACTCAATAAAACGCAATAGGCTGCATTCAAAAAAGGTAGAGGACTTGGTGTATGTGCATTCAAACTTGTGCCTCCTTACACACAAGCAAAGTTCCTACAAAGAAGGAGACACAAGGAGGTGGGATATTGAGCCAGAGCAGCTTGACTTGGATGCTTCCACAAGTCACTTAGCTGCATTTGATATTGATGATGAGTATGAGCCTGGAGTAGCTACTGATCGTGAGAGTGGTAGTGTCAGTGCTACTACTACTACTAGTGGCAGTGCTTGTGCGAGTGCCACGAATGCTGTTTGTGGTTCTACGCAAAATGTAGCATCTAATAATGCTAGTTTGTTTGATAATGATGACCCATATGATTCAGATTGATCAATGATCAATAATGGCTGATTGTAAACGTTTGACATTTTATGTTTGAACTTTAATTTATAATTTTATATCATGACAATCGAGTAATCACTAATATTTTAATATTTGACTTAGTGACTATGAAAGTGGTGATGTATTTTTGCTATGTTATTAGACTATTAATATGGCGGTGTATTCTGAACTTAATTACTGCTGCAAATATGTATATATTTCTGATTTTTATATGTTTTTTGTATTGTCGTACCCAAGCCGTACCCAACCTCAAAATTTTTTTTTTGCCGAATACCGTACCGGATTCTCGTACCCGTACTCGAATCCAAAAACGAATCGGTAACTTAGTAACTAATAGCAACATCCAAACTCATTGCATCTGCACTACCACCACAATACTTACTATGGCCATCATTGCTTTCAAACTACACAAGCTAGAAAATAGTTAGATGACAAAAATGGTGTATTCTGAACTTAATTACTGCTGCAAATATGTATATATTTCTGATTTTTATATGTTTTTTGTATTGCTGTGCCCAAGCCGTACCCAAACCCAAATTTTTTTTTGACCGAATCCCGTACCGGATTCGCGTACCCGTACCCGAATCCAAAAACGAATCGGTAACTTAGACCATAAGCATCAATTTCCTTAAAAGAAACCCATAGATCATTTAGAGTATAATATTCTAATTCACTACTTTTTCCCTCTGAGATAAATGCAAATACTTGTACTCCACTACTTTTCTACCTTTTGTATTGCTTATGGTACCAATCCTTTCATAATTGTTGCTCCTTGAATACCATGCTTTATTTAATGTATCCTTCCAGTCCTTTTTTACCTCCAAACACCACCATTCTGAACTTAATTTATCCCATAGACTAACCCTTTTGTGACTCTACATTCTAGCCTAAAGGACTATCATATGAAAAGTCCGTGACTGTAGCATCCTTGACTGTAGAAAAACTGTGTTTTCACTTTAATCCCTCTGTATTGCTTTGTTATACCCTTTCCCCAGACTGACATACATTGATGACCCAGACATAAGGCCATTTCTCAACTCATGATAAAACATAACATGATGAGTCTATTATACATGCACTTCTTAAACACAGGTTAGGATACGTTCATGTTTCCCTAACTTTCATCTGTGTCTATTATTTTCAGAGAAACATACCACAAATTGGATCCTTAGCAATTTTAATAAGTCCATAGAAGATCCATGATGACGTTATAACAAGCCACATGAGCCCTAGGAGACCATATTGCACATGGATATCTGTGTCTCCTAACTTAACTAGGAAAAGCTGCATCTGTTCCCATTGCTTTGCATCAAACAATATCTTGTACGTTTGAATAATCAATATTACTTTTAAAAACAAGTGTTGCCATTTCTTGAAGATCTTTTAGATAGGTTTTGCCCCACTATGCAAGGTGTTCTCGGGCATATGCAATTGTATCCATGCTTTTGTCAACCCTTACAAACTCTTGCATCCCAAGCTAGAACTCAAACTTACTTTTAGACCTCTTCAACCTATATTTGTTCTCAGCAAACCAAGCTAAAGCAAGAACACAGTCTCTATTGAAATTAGATTCTACCACCTGGGAAAGTAAGATATTTTCTTGTTACCTTCAGCCAGTTTTGATGCTTTTGACAATTGCAAGCTTGGTGTGGGGAAAATTGTTGTACCGTATCTTTGCTCTTGGGCCATTTTATTGGCAATGTCAAGTACTGTGAAACTACCTAATAGCCACTGTCCCATCATGCAAACACTATCCTTCTATGTCATTGTCCTTTAAGATCCTTCAAATACTCTGCTGTTGTCTTACTGGCTTTATGATGCATGGTCTTGCCCTGTGCTCGCTCCATGCTTGACAAACCTATGTTGTTTTCATTAAAATGAGTCTTGATCAGTGTTATATGACTATCCTCTCCCATTTGATAAGGACTGTCATTAAAACCTTTTGATATTTTAATGCAATGATTGTGCTGCTGCTCCTTGATATTTAATAGATTCCTTACTATCATTCCAGGTCTGCCATCTTTCACAAACCTTTGGTGCATGGTCTACTCTTTTGTGCATGTAGATAGAGCCTTGTGAATATACAGGGATTGGTACCTCTGAACAGAAGAAGATTCTAATTAAAATGACATGACATTGCACAGGTAAGCTTGATCTCCACAATACAGTTGCAGAGGAGCAAAGTCCATAGTACCCATGCCATTGTCATTAAAATTACCATTGCCATATTGTGCATTTCCACTGGATCTGCCCCTACCACGTCTTTGACCTCGAGGAGGTAGATCACCACCACCCATGCCAAAAACATTATAGTTTGTCATGTCCCCTGTCATGTCCCCGTTTTAGCTGACACTGTTTGTCGAGGATGTGAGCCTATTATTTCGATCCTCGTAGGCTGACAGATAGGTGCAGAGGATCATCGGAGGCAGTTGCCCAGTGTTTGATAGCTCCAGTTTTCCAGTTGTGTCAGGTTGGGCCTTCGCAGAATCTTCCAGAGTGCTTTTTCAGGAACTTTCTATTTTTAGAAAGTTAGGTCAGGCGGAAGCTGCTATTTTGGGTAGGGCACCTGGTTCAACCATTCAGCTCAGAGTCGACCCAGTTCAGCAGTTGGGTGATCAGACGGAGAAATAAGGAGTAATTAATGATTTATTAAATATTTAATAATTTGACTTTATATTAAAGTCACTTTATTGAAATATTTAAATATTTAATTAAAATGGCTAGTTATAAAGTATTTATTATACTTTATAATAAAGTATTAATTTTTGACTTAGTGAATATTTATTATTCATTAAATTGAGGCGCCATTTAATTAATTAATGATTTCTCCTAAGTTCTAAAGTGCGAATTAAATCATTTAATTTAAATGATTATGTTAAAGGAGTTGGGTCGAATTTTTCAAAGGGCAGTATATATTCTCAGCAAGGACAAATCGAACCTATGTATGATATTTTTTGTCTTTTCACTGAGCATTGGAGTTTGCAAACCTTAGGGTTTGGTGACGATCGTTTCTAGAGAACGAAAACTCTTCGAGATCGGTGATAAGGCTGTGCAATACCAGTGAAGCTTGCACTTGGTGATTTCACACAGAGATCATAGTTTTGCGTTTTGGGCTATTCATTCCGAGATTCACAGAGAATAAACATCTACCAGTAGAGGCGAATCTTTCAGTGGTTATTTACTTGAGATCTGGCACACATTTCAAGAAACCGTACCATATTCTTGCTGCTGTTGTAGGCCGTACTTTTCTGTACCAGCAGGCCGTACCTTCTCAGTAGTCAGTGGAAACCTTCAGAACTTAACTTCTAGCAACCAGTTGGGGTGTGCCTTGGGTGTTCAGAGGTTCAGCATCAATTACAGTGACCAGAGATTCATCCTTTCACTCAGCCGTACTGTTTTCATCATTCTTTTGGCGGCTGCAAGAAGGAAACCAGGTTTTGATAATAAATCTGTATTTACATTTATATATTGCTATTTGTTTTTGTAAATGCTCTGGACAATGAAATAAATGACACGCCTTGGCATTCTGAGCATTTCCTATGTATTACAATGCACGTTTGATTTATTATGAATTTATTTGCAATTATTAGAGAAAATCGCACCTTTACATTTTGCCTGAAAACCTCAAAAATACAAAAAACCAAAAATTTGCAAAAACAACACAAATTCAGTTAGGGTTTGAAACAGAGAACCATCAGGGTTCTGACATCCCCTTCCAGTTGACATCTCTCAGAGCTGATGATTAGCCTATTATGCGACCCTCGTAGGCTGATAGGATGGATAGAGGGTCTTGACAGAGCTTGGCTTGGCTTCGGTTGTCAGAATTTTATCAGTTGGCTTTTGTTTGGGCTCATTCGGACACCATTTGCCTGAATTGCTATTTTTAGCAGTATTTGGCACTCAGCGAGGCACCCCTGCTATTTTTAGCAGTATGGTTTGGTCATGTGCAGAATCACTCACTTATTCGCTAGCTTCAGACGGTTCGTGAATCGGATATATTTCGAGGGAGATATTAATATTTAATTGATTGATTAAATATTAATTATTCGGAGCTTATATTATAAAGTTATAATATTTTAAATATTATAACTTAAGTGATTTTGCTGAAGGGGGTCGACCATCATTGAAGGGGCCATTTTTAATTATAATTTATAATTAAAAATGTGATTGAAACTATTGAAATATTTAAAGGAAAAGTTCGAATTTATTTAAATGATACCTAATTGAGAAAAGTCGCACCTTTGAGGAATATAAGGGTTTTTCTTTGGAATTCGAGCCATTATGATTGAAGTCGAATTTTTGCTGAGTTTTTTCTTCTGCGAACAGAGCCAAGGGTTCCAGTTTTCAACTTGCATTGGAGAATGTGCAATCTTCAGTGTGTGCAATTCAGAGGCTATGAAATACCAGCTGATTTATTGCCAATCAGAGAGATAACATCATTCAGAAGTTATCACAGAGCTTCACAGAGTTTTCTATCTTCAGGGTTTTGGTCAGAAAATCATCCGGAAAGGGATCTACAGTATTGGCGCCCATTTTTCAAGCTTCAGACATTATTCCTAAGATCCGTACAGATTTGTACTTGCTGTTGCTGAGCCGTACCAGGCTGTTGCTGGGCCGTACTGCCTTGTACCAGGCCGTACCTGTCACCTTGAGAAAAGTGCTTCACCTTTTGACCTTCAGTCTTCACATACAGGGGCACACTTGCATCTGGATTCGTTCTGGATCATTAGGCACAGGGGAAAGAAGGATTGTATGTTGGCCGTACCATTCATGGCTTTTCACAGGAGGCTGCAAATCAGGTTTTAATCTGATAATTTTGTTTTATCTTGCCTGCATGTCAGATATTTATCATTGTAATAGCCTTAGAAAAATAATACAATCATTAGCAGTGGTTTCCTGAGTCCTTTAATGTTAGATTTGGACTTATTGCATTTATTAGAGATTTTACATCATTTTCTTTAAAAATCGCATTTTAACTTTATGCACAAAAAAACACCAAAAAAACCAAAATACACAAAAACAATAAAAAACACAGTTTCAGAAGTTAGTGGGAACAGGGGTTTCTACAGTGGTATCAGAGCTAAATCCTGCCATCCTGAGGGTTTAGCACTCTTATGCAGCCACAAGGGGTTGGATCTTACAGGTATTATACTCGCAGGAGAGCCTTGATTGACAGGCAATAGGGTTTGATCAGGTAGCCGGGAAACATGGCTGACAGAACAGATATTCCTAGAACATATATTCCTCAAAACCCTAGGGATCAGGACGATGCAGAGGTTTTAGACACTCTCAGAGACTTACGAGCAGGTCAACGACAATCCAACGATGTGCTACAGCAGTTGGCAGTAGCAATCCAGAGGTTAGGTACACAGAGGAGATCGTCACCACATCGTGACGATAACAAGAGTGATGCAGGATCCCGGAGAGCACCTAGGACTGCTTCACGGACGGCAGACAGGCCCACTAGGCCTATTTTTGTCAGACAGGAGCCCGATGAGGCTATTGCAGGTGAGGAGCATGAGGAGTTGTTCGCAGATACACTTATGGCAACGAACGAGGAGTGGGAGTTAGTACCACCTGATGTCAGAGAGAGAATCACTTTTGATCGATTCATCACACAGAGGAGAGAACATCACAGAGGTCGACAGGATTGGAGACCTAGATATCAGAACAATGATCTGAAGCATGCTACAAACAGACTCACTCTAGCAATGTTCGACGGTAGTGGCAAGGTTATAGCTCAGGCCTGGATCAGTAAGCTAGACACTTTCCTCACATTGCGTCCTATGGCTGAGAGGGATGCTATTAGGTATGCGACATTGCATCTTGAGGGGGTAGCTTACGACTGGTGGCACCATGGGATGGTGACACTCCAGCACGATCGGATCACCTCATATCAGGAGTTCGTTGACAGGTTGGTGGAACGTTTTGATAGGAAGGATCCAGAATCCTATTTCAGAGATTTGGCTCAGTTGCGACAGAGTGGCAGTTTGGAGTCTTATATAGGTGACTTCCAGCGATTGTCAGTTATGGTTCCTAATATATCAGAAAGGCGGCTTGTAGTGCTTTTCATGGATGGACTGACGGAACCATTGAGAGGTTGGATCAAAGCCTTTGATCCTCTGTCGTTACAGGAAGCCATGAAGAAGGCGCGTAGCATGGAGTTGGCAGCACCATCCAACATATTTAACTCCAGAAACACTTCTTCATTCAGGGACAATAAGGGCTTCAATAAAAATAGAGAGAAATCAGATTTCAACAGAGAAAAATCAGATTTTAAGAATGATTCAAAGGGAAAATCAGCAGCACCACCTTTGGATCGAGAGGCTCTTAATGATCTACGCAGGAAGAAGCTTTGCTTCTACTGCAAAGGTCCCTATGATGCCAACCATGATTGTCCTTTACGGCCTAAGGGTAAGGCCAATCGAGTGATGTGGGCTTATTACGAGGAGTCGGAATCAGAGAATTTCGAACAGCAGGAGAGTTCTGAGGAGTCACAGTCAGAGGCTTCAGAGCCTAAGGCAGAGGCAGAGTCAGAGCTTCAGATTCAGGAGGCACGGTTATCTAGCATTCAGCAGGAGGGTTCATTCAGACTTCGTGGAGTTTTGGCAGGACAAAGGATCATTACCCTTCTTGATACAGGAGCCACCCACAATTTTATCGATGCTAGATTTGTGGAGAAGCGCGAACTCATAACTGAGGAGTTCGAAGGCATTAGAGTTAAGGTGGCAGACGGTTACACTCTCAGGTGTGATCGAATGATTAAGGATCTCCCCTTACGCTTGAACAACTATGAGTTCAAGGCTGATTATTACATGGTGAACATGGGGGATATCGATTTAGTCTTGGGCATGAAGTGGCTTCATTCCCTTGAGGAAGTCACTCTTCGTCTCAAAGACATGGAGATTCGTTTTGATGTCGATGGGAAGACACATATCTTGAAGGCCATTCGGGACAGCAATGTCAAGACTATTTCCTTTCGTCGAATGGAGAGACTCATGCGACACGACATGGTAGAGTGGGCTGCCGAGTGCACATTGGCACCTATACAAGAGGGACAGCACAAGACTGAGTATCATCCTGACATTCAGCAGTTGAGAGTCAAGCATGAGAAGGTATTCAGTGATATTCCGCCTGGGAGACCTCCAGATAGGGGCATTGAGCACATTATAGAGCTTGAGGAGGGTGCTAAGCCTGTCATGATTACTCCTTACAGGCATCCTAAGAGGTTGAAGGATGTGATGAGCCCCTGCTAATATAGACTCAAAACCTTTCAATTTCTGCTTTGGGAATTTTGTCAAACACTTGTCATGTAAAGCTGATATATGCTGATATAAACTTTTGATTGCTGTGTTTTTGGTTTTTGGCACTTGACAATGATGTTTGAATGCTCTGATACCACTGTGATGAGCCCTGCTGGCTCTCAACCTCAAACCCCAATTTTCTTAAGTCTTTAGGTGTATTTTAAGTTTTTTAGAGAATTCTTAATAGACAGAAGAGAAGGGGCGCACATCATATTGCTCATAAAATGAAAATTAACACTATTCGCTTCAGAAAGAGAGTGTAGATTGCATTATTATATAGAGACAAATAGAATGCAAATGATACACATACCAAAATAGCTCCAGATTATTTAAATAAAGAAGTTGCCAGATCTACAGCCGGAAAAGGTGAAATCAAGCATATGAGCACGCCAGATCTCCAGAACTCATTTCTCCTGCTCAGAAACTGGATACAATGCCTTAGAAATGCTGGACGCCAAAGAAGAAGCACTGAAATGATCAAAAAGGAAGGCGTTTCTCTAAAACCCTTCACACGCCTTTTCCAGAGAGGCACAAAACCAAGGTAAATGTACGGCCAAGGAAAGAATGTAAAGAAACTCTACTGGAGGCCTCCGACTCTGAAGGAGGATGCGCCACCAAGAAGAAACCCTCATTTATTGCAAAGAACAAACAACTGTATATATATAATCTCTGTCTGCAACTGTAGAACCTCTGTGTGAAGCTCTCAACTGTACTGATTCAGCTGATCTTTCACAGCCTCAAAAGCACTCAACACTGAAGAGTTATCGTTCCTCAATGGACAAATGTTCAAACCCTGGTCACAGGAGAATGCACAAGAGAAAATAGCACAAGGCAAATTGAAATAGTCAAAAGAAGAGTTTCATTTGCCAGAGAAATGCTTTATACCCAAAAGGGCACGCATTTCAAGAAGAATACGCCTTTTTTAATCATTAAAATCTTTTAAAATTGTATTAAGTCCTTTTCCATAGTTTTCCACTTAATACTTGAGCGCACCTTTTTAATACTTTATGTCATTAAAATATTAAATCTCCTTTTGAACATTTTTTAAGTGATATTAAATATATTAAAGTCGATTTGACTTTAATAAAACATTAAGTTAAATAATTAACTTAATCACTTAAAATTCCATAACTTGCTCAAAACTCAGGATAATCCCGTGCCGTCAGAAGCTGTGGACTCCTGAAATGCCAACGCCTGCTGTGAACTAGTCACTGAGCTCTGAAAACCAAAATGATCCAACTCTCCAAAATGTACCACTGACCCTCTAACCAACCTGGCTAGCCCACAAGGGTCCAATAAAGGGCTAACACACTGTTCCCAAGAACTGTCTAGCGAGGGGACATCACAGTCCGCCCTCCCCAAATTTGCTTGTCCACAAGCAAACTCAACAGCAAAGAATCAACCACTCCACCAGGATCCCAAGGATAGTGTCGTGAAATGTCCCTCCTGTCATCAACTGTCTCTTGTAACTCCCAAATCTGATCAACTGGATCATCATGTTGTACCCTGTCAATCTCAACACCATATGTCACAGGAGAGAGAAACTCATAAGAAAGCAAGTCAAACTGCTGACAACACTTACTCCCTAAAACCGCACGAGATATGCTATCATCCAACATATCTAACACGTGCATACCAGAATTGTGCATCTGAAATAGGTCATGTACATGATGACTGAAAGTGAAACTGTGTAGACTCCTGACCATGTACACACTGGAAATCTCCTCAACGAGCTCTGTCTGAAATCTCGATGCACTGACGGAATCTCCAATACTATGATCAACGCTCCTGCCTAAATCAGGGTCAAAAGTAGAATCAACATCCACCTCAAAGAGCGGATTATCACGAGAAGATGTAGCATCCGCCTCATAAAGAGGATTTTGTACCAACTGAGCCTCATAACTGTACTGATCCCAATCAAACCCCTCTGATCCCATGGGACTCGAATCAAAATGATAATCCTCCTGAATCATCTCATGCTCCTCCTCTAGAATCTTCGGTTCTATCTTCTCACCTTTTGCGTTGACGAGAATGATAGATCGCATACTCCCATCCTTAAAACCAGCTTGCTGGTCCGTTAAATCAGCAAGGTCATCACCCTCATAAAACCACTCCATTTGTCTATTTGAACCCTTAGGCTTGAGAGGACAATTGTGGTTTTGGTCATAAGGAGCTTTGCAATAGAAACATAGCTTCCTCCTACGCAAATCATTTATTGTCTCTCGGTCCAAAGGAGCTGCAAACTTCCTCTTTTCATCAATCTTTTCTGATTCTTAGGTTCTGATTTGCTATCACTATAGGATGAAGATGCTTCTGCATTTGAAGTGAACTTACCACGTGAAGCTGTAAGTTCCATGCTACGAGCTTTTCTCATAGCTTCGTGCAAGGTAGGTGGATCGAATGCCTTGATCCAACCTTTCATTGGCTCATGGAGACCTTCTACAAATAGAATGACAAGTCTCCTCTCTGAGATTCCGGTAACCATAACCGAGAGCTTCTGGAACTCACCAATATAAGACTCCAAACTACCCAACTGCTTTAGCTGAGCAAGGTCTCTGAAGAATAGCTCGGGATCACGTCTATCAAACCTCTCTACCAGCCTATCAGTGAACTCCTGGTACGAGGTAATCCTATCATGGTGTAGTGTAGCCATGCCATGAATCCACCAGTCATGTGCTACGCCATCAAGGTGGAGAGCTGCAAATCGTATAGCATCTTCCTTTGGCATAGGACGTAGTGTCAGGAATGTATCCAACTTACTCACCCAGGCACGTGCTGTAACTCTACCACTGCCATCATAGTGAACTAAGGTTAGTTTGTTGGTAGCCTGTTTGAGATCATTCTGCTTGTGTCTAGGCCTCCTGTCATTCCTGCTTCTGGTGTGTTCTCTCTTCTGGCTTATGAATCTGTCGAAGTTAAGGTGCTCCTTAACTCTTGGTGGCAATGCATCCCACTCATCATGCATAACCATAATGTTATCTGTAAAATTTATCTCACCACCTTGTTCAACTTCGTCCACTTCCTCAGCATCATCTCTGGTAAAAGTAGGACATGTAGCTCTCTCAAAGGTGCGTGCTGGAGCTATGTTTCTCTGAGGCTCTCTGTGAATACTGCCTTCACGATCTAGATCTAGATTCTGAGTTCTATTAATGGTCAAATTTTGGACATTTGTGCTGAGTTGTTGAAGAATAGTTGCCACCTGTTCTTGCCCTGCAACCATACCTCTGAGCACGTCTTTAGCCTCTCTGTCCTCATCATCCCAAGGATTCCTGTGAGAACTTTCACCTGCTCTGTTCGCCATATTTTCCCAATCTAATTCCTCCTCCTGATCTGCAAACGGAAATGGTGGGAAAGGATTTTGATCACCCCTCTGGTTTCTAGGACCCCCTCTGGAATAAAACTTGTCAAAACCCTCTCTGTGTGACTTCATAAATTTCTCTAACCCCACAAGCTGGCAGGATCAGTGCTCTGATACCACTGTGATGAGCCCCTGCTAATATAGACTCAAAACCTTTCAATTTCTGCCTTGGGAATTTTGTTAAACACTTGTCATGTAAAGCTGATATATGCTGATATAAACTTTTGATTGCTGTGGTTTTGGTTTTTGGCACTTGACAATGATGTTTGAATGCTCTGATACCACTGTGATGAGCCCTGCTGGCTCTCAACCTCAAACCCCAATTTTCTTAAGTCTTTAGGTGTATTTTAAGTTTTTTAGAGAATTCTTAATAGACAGAAGAGAAGGGGCGCACATCATATTGCTCATAAAATGAAAATTAACACTATTCGCTTCAGAAAGAGTGTAGATTGCATTATTATATAGAGACAAATAGAATGCAAATGATACACATACCAAAATAGCTCCAGATTATTTAAATAAAGAAGTTGCCAGATCTACAGCCGGAAAAGTTGAAATCAAGCATATGAGCACGCCAGATCTCCAGAACTCATTTCTCCTGCTCAGAAACTGGATACAATGCCTTAGAAATGCTGGACGCCAAAGAATAAGCACTGAAATGATCAAAAAGGAAGGCGTTTCTCTAAAACCCTTCACACGCCTTTTCTAGAGAGGCACACAAAACCAAGGTAAATATACGACCAAGGAAAGAATGTAAAGAAACTCTGCTGGAGGCCTCTGACTCTGAAGGAGGATGCGCCACCAAGAAGAAACCCTCATTTATTGCAAAGAACAAACAACTGTATATATATAATCTCTGTCTACAACTGTAGAACCTTTGTGTGAAGCTCTCAACTGTACTGATTCAGCTGATCTTTCACAGCCTCAAAAGCACTCAACACTGAAGAGTTATCATTCCTCAATGGACAAATGTTCAAACCCTGGTCACAGGAGAATGCACAGGAGAAAATAGCACAAGGCAAATTGAAATAGTCAAAAGAAGAGTTTCATTTGCCAGAGAAATGCTTTATACCCAAAAGGGCACGCATTTCAAGAAGAATACGCCTTTTTTAATCATTAAAATCTTTTAAAATTGTATTAAGTCCTTTTCCATAGTTTTCCACTTAATACTTGAGCGCACCTTTTTAATATTTTATGTCATTAAAATATTAAATCTCCTTTTGAACATTTTTTAAGTGATATTAAATATATTAAAGTCGATGTGACTTTAATAAAACATTAAGTTAAATAATTAACTTAATCACTTAAAATTCCATAACTCGCTCAAAACTCAGGATAATCCCGTGCCGTCAGAAGCTGTGGACTCCTGAAATGCCAACGCCTGCTGTGAACCAGTCACTGAGCTCTGAAAACCAAAACGATCCAACTCTCCAAAATGTACCACTGACCCTCTAACCAACCTGGCTAGCCCACAAGGGTCCAATAAAGGGCTAACACACTGTTCCCGAGAACTGTCTAGCGAGGGGACATCACAAAGGATGAGATAGAGAAGACGATCAAGGAGTTGCTTGCTATGAGTCACATTCGACCTAGTAAATCACCATTCGCTTCTTCAGTTGTTCTGGTGAAGAAGAAGGATGGCACCCTCCGCATGTGCATAGATTACAGAGTCTTGAATAAGAGGACTATCAAAAACAGGTACCCAATACCTCGTATAGATGAGCTTATTGATGAGCTCCATGGTGCATGCTATTTCACGAAGATAGACTTGAGGTCATGATATCACCAGATCAGAGTTCGTGAGCAGGATGTAGAGAAGACTGCTTTTCGTTGTCATTGTGGGCACTTCGAGTTTGTGGTGATGCCATTTGGGCTAACCAATGCTCCAGCTACTTTTCAGTCCACCATGAATAGGGTCTTCCATTCACAGCTGAGGAGATATGTACTTGTCTTCTTCGATGACATTCTTATTTACAGCAGGACTTGGCAGGAGCATTTGGCTCATCTAGAGACCGTGCTCAGTATTTTGGAGAGGGAGTCCTTGTATGCCAAGGAGTCCAAATGTGATTTGGGGATGACCGAGTTGCTCTACTTAAGTCATATCATCAGTGTAGAGGGAGTGCGGATGGATCCTGAGAAGATCCGCGCTATTATAGACTGGCCTACTCCGGCGAACCTTACACAGCTGCGAGGATTTCTTGGTTTGTGTGGATTTTATCGCAGATTCGTGAATGGTTATTCACGTCATGCAGCACCTATGACGGATTTGTTGAAAAAATGTGCATTCTGTTGGACTCCTGAGGCACAGGAGTGTTTTGTGAGGTTCAAGGAGCTGATGACTACGTGTCCAGTGTTGGCACTACCAGATTTTTTGAAGCCTTTTGAGCTTCAGTGTGATGCTTCTGGTGAGGGCATTGGAGCAGTGCTTATGCAGGACAAGCACCCTATTGTGTATGAGAGCCGTAAACTCAGAGGGCCAGAGAGGCTCTACAGTATTTATGATAAGGAGATGCTAGCTATAATGCACGCCTTGGCAAAATTTAGACAGTATCTTGTGGGCAGTAAGTTTTGCATTAAAACTGACCACAACAGTTTGAGGCATTTCCTGGGGCAGCGAGATCTCAATGATCATCAGCAGAAGTGGGTGAGCAAATTGCAGGCATATGACTTTGATATCTCTTACATCAAAGGCACCCAGAATGTAGTGGCTGATGCTCTCTCACGCAGGCCTTATCTGAGCTCTATGGTTCACATTACAAAGGATTGGAGGCATTTGATTGTGGCAGAGTATGCCAAGGATACTTGGGCATCCAGTATTGTTGAGGGATCGATGATTGACACCAAATACACGCTTGTGAATGACTTGATCGTTTACAAGAACATGATTTATTTGATCCCAGGTTCAGAGATGAAGAACACTATCATGCGAGCCTTTCATGATGTACCTACAGCAGGACATCTCGGGTACTTTAAGACGTATAGACAGATTCGGGAGAGATTCACATGGAAAGGACTTAAGGCAGATGTTCTTCAGTATGTGCGTGAGTGCCCTATTTGTCAGCAGAACAAGCAGGAGAACACGTATCCGGTAGGATTATTGCAGCCACTTCCGATTCCTGATAGGAAGTGGGAATGCCTGTCGATGGATTTCATTACGGGCTTGCCTAAAGCCCAAGGACGGGATTGCATATATGTAGTTGTGGATCGGCTAACAAAGTATGCCCACTTCTTTCCGATTACCACCACTTACACAGCTACACAGGTAGCAGAGGTCTTCTTCCGTGAGGTATTCAGACTACATGGGTTGCCTGGAGCATAGTGAACAGGGATAGTCGGTTCTTGAGTCATTTCGGCGAGGAGGTGTTGAGACTTTGTGGGCCGAGCTTACACGAGCACCAGTTACCACCCGCAGACCGATGGTCAAACGGAGATAGTGAATAAATGGGTGGAAGGTTACCTCCGGAACTATATTGCAGGGCAGCAAAAGGCGTGGGTCAAGTGGATATATCTGTGCGAGTATTGCTATAATACTACCTTCCACATGACCATTCAGATGTCCCCCTTCATGGCGTTGTACGGTTATGAGGCGCCTAGCTTTTTGGATTTGCTACTGAGTGACAGTAGAGTGCCGAGTGCTGGAGATTTGTTGCAGGAGAGTCAGGACACTATGAGGGCTCTCAAGGAGAATATTGCTAAGGCACAGAATCAATAGAAGCAGTATGTAGATCAGAAGAGGACAGAGAGGTCTTTTGAGGTGGGTGACATGGTTTATCTTATGCTGCAGCCCTACCGTCAGTCTACTCTTAGGAAGAGTGGTTCAGAGAAGCTTAAGCCACGATATTATGGTCCTTTCAGGATCCTGAGGCGTGTTGGAGAGGTGGCTTATGAGCTAGAGCTTCCTGCGGAGAGCAAGGTCCACAATGTTTTTCACGTGTCACGTCTCAAGAAGGTGTTGGGACACCGCGTGGTACCTTCGTGTGGTACCTTCGGCAGTTTTACCTCCCTTAGATGATGAGGGAAAGTTGATTCTCATACCTGAGTCTATCCTGGAGTATAGAGAGAGACAGTTGCATAGGAGGACTATCAGGGAATATTTAGTGAAATGGAGAGATTTGCCAGTGGAAGATGCTACATGGGAAGCGAGGAGGATATTGCTGACATCGAGTTGAGGTAGCGAGGACAAGGAATTCCGAGGAGGACTGTCATGTCCCCTTCAGGTTGACATCTCGGGCTGATGAGTTAGCCTATTATACAACCCTAAGTAGGCTGATAGGATGGATAGAAGTCTTAGCCGAACTTGAGAAACTGACCCCGGTTGTGAAATTTATCGATTGAAAGCACCGTTCGGGCTCATTGAACACCATTTACTTTGAATTGCTATTTTTAGCAGTATTTGGCACTCAGCGAGGCACCCCTGCTATTTTTAGCAATATGGTTTGGTCATGTGCAGAATCACTCACTTATTCGCCAGCTTCAGACGGTTCGTGAATCGGATATATTTCGAGGGAGATATTAATATTTAATTGATTAATTAAATATTAATTATTCGGAGCTTATATTATAAAGTTATAATATTTTAAATATTATAACTTAAGTGATTTTGCTGAAGGGGGTCGACCATCATTGAAGGGGCCATTTTTAATTATAAATTATAATTAAAAATGTGATTGAAACTATTGAAATATTTAAAGGAAAAGTTCGAATTTATTTAAATGATACCTAATTGAGAAAAGTCGCACCTTTGAGGAATATAAGGGTTTTTCTTTGGAATTCGAGCCATTATGATTGAAGTCGAATTTTTGCTGAGTTTTTTCTTCTGAGAAAAGAGCCAAGGGTTCCAGTTTTCAACTTGCATTGGAGAACGTGCAATCTTCACTGTGTGCGATTCAGAGGCTGTGAAATACCAGCTGATTTATTGCCAATCAGAGAGATAACATCATTCAGAAGTTATCACAGAGCTTCATAGAGTTTTCTATCTTCAGGGTTTTGGTCAGAAAATCATCCGGAAAGGGATCTATAGTATTGGCGTGTAATGTCCCCACTTTGGCCATACGCTCTTCTTTGACTGATAACCTATTTCTGGAAATCCGTAGGTTGATCAGAAGTGAAATTAGGGTTTCCTTGCTTGGAGATTTGTGGCATTTCTAGGTATTTACTATTTTTAGTAAATACTAATTTTGGCAGTGGTTCAGTTGTCAGCCTTCATTAAGTCATTTTTCAGTTGGAGCAGTTGTTATTATGGCTTGGTCTTCAGAGAGCTTTATTTGGTGAAAAATATTTAACTAAAGGCATTATGTTTTAATTCTCTGTTGGCACCCCTTGGCCTAAGGAGATAACTTAAGTTGTTTTTAAAGTGGGGCCATGAAGGGTACGCCTTCATAAAGAGCTTTATTAATTTTATTAAGAACTTTATTCCTTGAGCAAAAGTGGACGCCACTTTTATATTATTTGAATAAAGTGAAATATTTGGAGGCTTTTGGGACGCCACTTGAGAAGTTGACTGGTCTTGGGAATTGGAAAGGTCTCTTGTGTCTTTTGAGCTGCTTCTCAGGCAATTGAAGAGTTTTGGTGAGCTCTTATTTATTGAAGGCTTTTGCTCCAGCATTTCATCCATTATTTACCTTACTATTATGCTGTCAAAATGGCTATGGACATTTTGCTGTTGCTTCGAGGATGCTACCTCCTAGCCCCTTCCCAATTTCGTGTTTGAAATACAACACCTAGTTGGAACATTGCTGCTTCTCACATCAGACTAGCAGATTGAGCATCAAAGATTGAAGAATTTTGGAGTATTCTACAGTTTTGAATTTCCTGGTTTTGCTACAGCTGAAGCTGATTTCTGTTCATAACTTTTGGAGTGAATTTTATTTCGTTTTGGGTACTTGAGCAATCCAATTGTTGACTTGAGGCGCCACCTTCCTCAAAAAATCAGAATTTAATTTCAAGTTGTTGATTTTATCTTGTAAAATCGATTTTTTCAAGAGGCCGTACCATTTGGTGATGCATTGGAATCCGTGCTAAATAATTGGGAGCCTTTGGTCGTGGTTTCTGGACTTTGTCTTGGGCGTCTATCCTCTAGAGAGCATCTGCAATTGATTTCACATCATTCGGAGGTAAATTGGTCAACTTATGAGCATTTTCATGATTTCACAGTCTGCTGTTATAAATTTCCAGAACACTGATTTTTATATCAGATTGTTGCAATTTCCAGTTTTTGGCATATACTTCAGTATTTGAGTGTTATATCAATTGTAAAAGTTCATACTTATATCTAAGGTTCATTCCTTATCAATTGTACTTAGTAATTTGCAGAGTTTTATTTGTAAGGTTGAGATTAAGCATTACTAATCCAACCATTCTTTCATTTCTGCAATTTACTTTCTGTTTATCATTAAATTACCCCTGGATGGTTTACCGCCAGTGTGGACAATCTATTTGTAACACTCTTATACCCACTTCATAGTGGTGAATCCCCACAGCTCTGTGGATGCCCGCCGCAGCGGATGAATTGTGCTTAATTGTAATTTTTCCCCCCACTGTTTGGTGGTAGCGTGGAAATGTTTTCTATGCTGGTTATCCGCCTATCAGTTTATAATTTCAATTTTCTAGACTCCGTCATATGTTAGCACCTCGCCCTCAGTGGGATCTTGAGTGCACATTCTTGACGTTGAGTAGTTCTTCAATTCTAGTTCAGTTTCTTCAATTCAAGTTCAGTTTCAGTTTGAGGCTAACGCTAATCCAATCATCTATTGCTGGTTATGCTGTGTTACTTCTTCGAAAAAATTGGTTAGCATATTTCAGTGGTATCAGAGCCAGGTTACCCTGCCATCCTGTGGCAAATTTGCAGTTGTGTATCAGATGAGTGACAGAGATCTCCGGTACTACACCGATAGTCAGAGCAGATTTTAGTTCAGCTCCTTGTGGTATCCAGAAGTTGGCAGTTAGGCATGGCTAATGAAGAAGAGATGAAGTTGGCAGAGACTCTCTTTATGGTTGGAAAGAGACTTGGTAAAGAATTTCAGTCAAGAGAAGATGAACAAAACATTCTTCATTTGTTAGAACAATGTTTGAGACAAGTGAAGCAATCACCTTCAGAGAAAATGGAGTTGGCACTAGCTCCTACAGTGAATTATTTGAACCAGCCCTATTGGTTGGGGCATCCTGATGAAGAAACCAAGCTACTGATTTCTTCCTGTTTCATGGAGATAATAAGAATTGTAATTCCCCAATTGCCCTATGAGGTTGAAACTATGAAGACCATATTAAATATGATAGTGGAAAGTTTTCAAGACCTTGATGAAATTGATAGCAATCAGTACTCCAGAAGAGCTACTATATTGAAGATGTTTTCTGAACTCAAAACAAGTATTTTGCTGGTTGAATTGGGTATGCAAGATCAAATATATTATTTGATCCATTACCTCTTTATTTCAACTTGGAGTGAACAAGAAGAGGATGTAGTTGCAGCAATGAGAAACATTTTAATTTTAACTATCAATGAGATGGATGACATTCCAAAATCCGTCTTAACTTTTCTGTTAAACATTCATGAACAAGAAGGAAAGGATTCCTCTACTGCTGATATGTTGATAAGAGATTTGTTCATTTAGTGTGATAGAAAATTGAAGCCACACATGAGGAAGATAGAGCAGAAAAATGAGGTAGTCATTAATGCAGAAGTCGGAAATAAAATATTGTTTCTCAATGATTGTAAGGTTGTTTCTCAAGAAATACCTATTGATATGCAGTTGTCCGCACATGCTGAGGGTGAGTGTAGGGAGGCAACATCAATTTTGAATACATATGAAGAATTTATGACAAGTGACCAAGAAGATTTCTTTGGTATGTATGTGGATGCTAATGATAAAATCAGCAACACATCTATTCATGATGGGTTTGTTGAAGATAAAAATGATAAATTAATCAAAGCAGCCAGCTTTGATGACTCTTATTTCCAGTATGATGACGGTGGCGAAGGCGGTATTGAGCTTGATCATCAAACTAAGCTCTTGGAGGAAGTTACTGATGAAGATTTCAGTTTGAATGGAATGAGGAGTGACTCATTCAATGAGTCAACAATCCAAGAGGAGCATGAAGATCTTGTTCCTGTTGATCATTACAATCAACCCTTTTGCATTTGGGATCCTGGTGAGATGGCACCAAGGTATGTTAAAGAACTTGAGTGGGATAAATTTCCCTTTGATCCTGATAAAGTTCAAAATTCATTTTGTATTTCAAGCTATGAAGTCATTGGAGAAGACGTTGTCTTTGATGAAGAAGCTTGTTTGGCAAAGCTCCATAAAGATTCCTTTGAGGTAGTAGTAGCCACTAAAGCAGAGTATGTTGCTACCAAGACTTTAAGAGAATCAATCAATAATGATTCATTGTTTGAAAATATTGCTGTTAGGAAGGAAGCTGATTTTGAGAATCAAGTCAAAGAAAATAAATCAGAAAAGTTGATGTTTGATGAGCAAAGCTTCTTTGCTGATTTTGATCATGGGCCTAAAGAGCTGCAAGTTTTGAAGGATAACTTAATGGTTTCAGAAGAGAAAATTGTTAAAGCATTATCAAGGTTTGATAGCACACACAATTTTGTTGAAGAACTCTATTGGAAGTCACAGTTTGAAGAGAGACAAAATGGAGTTAAAGGAGTCACTCTTTCCAAATTGCAAACTATCAAAGAAGCATTGGAATCATTAAAGATAGATTATTTGCATTTGCTCTCAGATAGGGATAATACCATTAAGTTTGCAGAAGAGACCTATGATGCCTACCAAGAGAAGGAGAAAGAGGTTGATCGTCTTTACCTTGATCTTTCCTTAGCTCATCACTCTTTATGCAAGGGAGAAAATCAAACTCCTATTGCAGCCACACTTGAAGGACAAGAAGCTGATACAAGGATTATAGAGATCAAGCAAATAGTTGAAGGTATTAATGAACTCCATAATGATGAAACCTTGCTTAATTTTAAGGAGATTCATGATGATGATGGTAATTGGAAGGTAAATCAAGAGTGTGAACTCTTGAGTTGGGAAAAGAACTTGCCTCAAGAAGTGATAGCTTGCAGCCATGAGCTTGAATCAACAAAGTGCATGTTAGCGAATGTTCAGTTGGGTGTAATGGAGGTAGGAGACCAGCTAGTTGATCTCAAACTTCTCAGAGAATGTAGGGACGAGATATATTCTGTGATTGATAATCCTCCAAGTTTGCTTGTAAGTGAATGCATAAGAGGTTTAGAGAATTCAGTCTCCATATGGGAAGTGTTGATTCATGACAACTTCCCCATCTTTCACACCAAGGTGTTAAAACATGTTTTGGTAAGACATATTGTTTACATGCCTGACAGTTTATCCTTTGGATTGAGTAATGCTCACACTATCTTTTCTTGGAAGAAGGATTTGAAGACGATGTTTGTTTCAGGGTCCCTTGTTTTTGAAGCTTTCTTGGATAGACTTCAATGGTTTACCAAAGAAGTCAATAATTTTCTGGGTGTGCAATTGGAGTTGATTGGTACTCAGAAATTTGTTGTGAAAAATATTTTGGGGTATGGTAGGAAGGTTCATTGGAGGGATAAGGATCAAACTTTCAAAATTAATGGTGTTTTCTCCTTTCTTATCAGCCACTTGATGATTCCATTTGTTTATCAACAAATGGATTGGAGAGAAATTTTGAGCAAAGAATGGTTCTTGGCTGTAATGGAACTCTTAGAGTGGGTGTTTCCACCCTCGTGTTCGAGCAATTTGGTCAAGATGAATGTGGATTTTCAATATTGCAGCAGTGGTTCCTACTCTTGTTTGCAGATTTCTTTGAACTCTAATGTTGAGTCTTTCATTCTTGATTTGGTGGTAGCTACTGGTCACTCCATTGCAACAGCAACAAGCGAAGATTCTAGACTTATTACTCATGAAGTTTGGAAGAAAGTTGAACCTAAACAAATTATTTACCTTCTTAACAATCTATCTCTTGAGTTGAGTGATGTTTTGGCCCATCCTAGTCCTTTGAGGGAATGGGAATTGAGGACAACTTTTGTTTTGCGCTCCATTAATGTTGATGTTTTCATGAGTGGGCTACATGGGTTTATCAAAGAAGACTCTAAATTCTTGAGTTTGCATTTTGCCTTGATTAGTATTTGGAGAAGTGTTGTGTACTATTTAAGATGCATTGGAGAACATTTTCAGTTGAGTATCCATGTTTGGAATCCTCAATATGGCTTGAAGGAAATTGTTACTAGTAGAAAGAGGAATCTTTGGAGAGATAAGAATTTAATTTTCAGATCCTCTGATGATGTCCCCATCTTCGCCAATCATTTGAAGGTTCTTTTTGCTCATCAACTGGTGAATTGGAGAGATATTTCGAACAAAGGATGGTTTAATGTTGGTTTGGAGTTTCTTGAGAAGATGTTTTCAGCCTTGGTCATGAGCAATTGTTCTATTATGGACGTTGATTTTCAGTATTGCAGCAACTGTTCAGTTCATTGCATGATGATTTTCCTAAAATCAGATTTTGAGAGATTCATTTCAGTTTTCATGGGCAGCTGGTCCATTCATTCTTCCTCTTCTCAATCTTTTTTCAGTAGTGGTTTATGGCCTCAAAAGTGGGAAATGATGCTTCTTAGTGATTTGGATCAGATTTGGATAGTGTTTAAGTTCCTTTCCAGTGATTTGTTCTATACAAATTCTTGCACTAGTGTTTGGGGCAGCGAACCCTTGCTTGTTTGGGTTCAACCTTTTGAGACTTTTGAGATTTTAGTGGGAGTTTTCATAAATTTCCTTGCATATATCAGAATTATTCAGAAGAGGCATTATACATCCTTGAGGAGCTTTGATGATGCAGCTGTTATGTACATTCAAAGGGCTGTTTATTCTTTTACAAATAGCTATGATGGAGTTACATTTGTTGTTGTGATTTGGTTTGATGCTTTGAGGAGTGATGTTGATGAGAATATCTTTGAGTTGTTTAGAGTAATCTTCTTTATTCTCAGGATGGTGATTGACATTAACATTGCAGATGTTAATTCCTCAGAGATTATTGGGCATGAGATGCTGCTAGATTTTGATTCCATTCCTTCCATGTTTTTCAGTTTGAATTTTAGGCATGTTATCTCCTTGAGGTGGCAGGGATGGTTTATGCAGTTCTGGTGCAGTGATTTCATTCGTGTGTTCAGAGTAGAGCAGCATCAGCATGATGGAACCTTTCCGAGATGGACTTGGGACCTTGGGATCCTACATATTTGGTGGGATCAGTTTGGAGTGTTGTGGCATTGCTTGAGGACAAGCAATTTTGGGAAGGGCGGACTGTAATGTCCCCACTTTGGCCATACGCTCTTCTTTGACTGATAACCTATTTCTGGAAATCCGTAGGTTGATCAGAAGTGAAATTAGGGTTTCCTTGCTTGGAGATTTGTGGCATTTCTAGGTATTTACTATTTTTAGTAAATACTAATTTTGGCAGTGGTTCAGTTGTCAGCCTTCATTAAGTCATTTTCAGTTGGAGCAGTTGTTATTATGGCTTGGTCTTCAGAGAGTTTTATTTGGTGAAAAATATTTAATTAAAGGCATTATGTTTTAATTCTCTGTTGGCACCCCCTTGGCCTAAGGAGATAACTTAAGTTGTTTTTAAAGTGGGGCCATGAAGGGTACGCCTTCATAAAGAGCTTTATTAATTTTATTAAGAACTTTATTCCTTGAGCAAAAGTGGACGCCACTTTTATATTATTTGAATAAAGTGAAATATTTGGAGGCTTTTGGGACGCCACTTGAGAAGTTGACTGGTCTTGGGAATTGGAAAGGTCTCTTGTGTCTTTTGAGCTGCTTGTCAGGCAATTGAAGAGTTTTGTTGAGCTCTTATTTATTGAAGGCTTTTGCTACAGCATTTCATCCATTGTTTACCTTACTATTATGCTGTCAAAATGACTATGGACATTTTGCTGTTGCTTCGAGGATGCTACCTCCTAGCCCCTTCCCAATTTCGTGTTTGAAATACAACACCTAGTTGGAACATTGCTGCTTCTCACATCAGACTAGCAGATTGAAGAATTTTGGAGTATTCTATAGTTTTGAATTTCCTAGTTTTGCTACAGCTGAAGCTGATTTCTGTTCATAACCTTTGGAGTGAATTTTATTTCGTTCTGGGTACTTGAGCAATCCAATTGTTGACTTGAGGCACCACCTTCCTCAAAAAATCAGAATTTAATTTCAAGTTGTTGATTTTATCTTGTAAAATCGATTTTCTCAAGAGGCCGTACCATTTGGTGATGCATTGGAATCCGTGCTAAATAATTGGGAGCCTTTGGTCGTGGTTTCTGGACTTTGTCTTGGGCGTCTATCCTCTAGAGAGCATCTGCAATTGATTTCACATCATTCGGAGGTAAATTGGTCAACTTATGAGCATTTTCATGATTTCACAGTCTGCTGTTATAAATTTCCAGAACACTGATTTTTATATCAGATTGTTGCAATTTCCAGTTGTTGGCATATACTTCAGTATTTGAGTGTTATATCAATTGTAAAAGTTCATACTTATATCTAAGGTTCATTTCTTATCAATTGTACTTAGTAATTTGCAGAGTTTAATTTGTAAGGTTGAGATTAAGCATTACTAATCCAACCATTCTTTCATTTCTGCAATTTACTTTTCTGTTTTGTCATTAAATTACCCCTAGATGGTTTACCGCCAGTGTGGACAATCTATTTGTAACACTCTTATACCCACTTCATAGTGGTGAATCCCCACAGCTCTGTGGATGCCTGCCGCAGCGGATGAATTGTGCTTAATTGTAATTTTTCCCCCCACTGTTTGGTGGTAGCGAGGAAATGTTTTCTATGTCTGGTTATCCGCCTATCAGTTTATAATTTCAATTTTCTAGACTCCGTCATATGTTAGCACCTCGCCCTCAGTGGGATCTTGAGTGCACATTCTTGACGTTGAGTAGTTCTTCAATTCTAGTTTAGTTTCTTCAATTCAAGTTCAGTTTCAGTTTGAGGCTAACGCTAATCCAATCATCTATTGCTGGTTATGTTGTGTTACTTCTTCGAAAAAATTGGTTAGCATATTTCATGGCGCCCATTTTTCAAGCTTCAGACATTATTCCTAAGATCTGTACAAATTTGTACTTGCTGTTGCTGAGCCGTACCAGGCTGTTGCTGGGCCGTACTGCCTTGTACCAGGCCGTACCTGTCACCTTGAGAAATGCGCTTCACCTTTTGACCTTCAGTCTTCACATACAGGGGCGCACTTGCATTGGATTCGTTCTGGATCATCAGGCACAGGGGAAAGAAGGATTGTATGTTGGCCGTACCATTCATGGCTTTTCACAGGAGGCTGCAAATCAGGTTTTAATCTGATAATTTTGTTTTATCTTGCCTGCATGTCAGATATTTATCATTGTAATAGCCTTAGAAAAATAATACAATCATTAGCAGTGGTTTCTTGAGTCCTTTAATGTTAGATCTGGACTTATTGCATTTATTAGAGATTTTACATCATTTTCTTTAAAAATCGCATTTTACCTTTATGCACAAAAAAACACAAAAAAAACCAAAATACACAAAAACAATAAAAAACACACAGTTTCAGAAGTTAGCGGGAACAGGGGTTTCTACATAGTTGCTACTATCTTGTACTGGACTGTCAACAAAGCCTCTACCACGACCAGGGAAACTTTGATCCCTACCACATCCTTCTAGGGTTTTAAGGATCACTAGGTTTTGGCATAATTCTTGACTGTAGGGACAGTCTTTTACCAATCAAAAAACTTTTCTCAACTTACAACAGTCATGCCTTTCTTCAGAGAACTTAAGACTTTTAGTGACTGCACAGGTTTTCAAATCCCTATATTTATTAGCATAATTCAATTTAAAGCAAAACCTTTGTATAAGCAACTGATCTCTTATAGGTTTTTCACTGCTTCAAGCCTTCCCTCTATGGAACTTTTCATGGAATCATGTGCTAAGGATTTGTCAAAACTGGCTTTCATGTGACTGTCCTTCATGGGGTGAAGTCCCTCTTCATAGCATTGGACTGTCTTTTACCATCTGCTCATTGTGATTACAGTCTTCATGATCCTTTTCCCTTGTACAAGCCTACCAACAAATCTTTTCTTAAAAGAACTCATCATACATTGATCTGCATAAACCTCTAAGTTTGTAAACTCTGCCTTTTTACTATGACTGCCATTATATTGGAATGTCCTCAAGATTTTCAAAACCTATGCTCTTTCTTTCCTTTAACCTGTCACTTGCATCTACAGGTCACTTCCTTACTAACTTGTGCATGGTCACTCTGATCTACCATTTTTGTTTTCACCAACTTATGACCATCTAGAGCAATCTACACATTATAATTTGTAAATCTCAGTTTATGAGATAGCTGAAACTCCACCTTTCATTCCTCTCCCCTGTCCTTAAATCTTCTTCTTCATCTTGCACTAGCAGTGAACTTCTGCCTTTCTTATCTATTTCTTTCTTGCTGTGATTTATAGACACTGCCTTAGTATATCACCATATTTTTCCAGCCTGGCTAATCTCACCATCTCACATTACCAGAATGCGGTCGGCTGCATATAAAACTCCACTTGGTGAGTGATATAGACTACAGTTTTTTTAAATCCAGCATACCAAGTAGACATTCCTGGAAAATGTGAGTCCCAGTATGTCCATCAACAGCACTAAAAAGATCATCAAAGAAAATAAATGTCGGCATCTTGATATAAAGAATGTGCAATCTGTGTTCTTTGCTTTCTTTGCTTTTTCCCTCCACTCAGATTTATTCCTCTTTCTCTACCTTCAGAGAGCTGACCTCTTGACAAAAATTACAAGTGCTTTGGAAATATTTAGGACAGTCAGTAATGTTTGATAGGTTTTATATAAAACCTTCATCATTTGACAAAATGATTGGCAGTAGACAGGGTTTATAACTCGCTATACTTGCTTCTTTTCAGGATTTGGAAAATCTAATTGCTCAGGAATGCACTTTTCTTCTTCTTGTGACCAAGCTTTCTCAAGTCTACATTCATTTGAGATTACACCATTTGATGACTGTCTTTTCAAAAACCTACAAAACTATTTCCATTGTATCCTAACTTCATCATATTATTATCATGATCACCTTTTACCTTGTATCTGCCCTCTATTTTTAACAGATTGCTGCTCTACTTGCTTCCCTCAAGGGTTTTATTTCTCTTCATCTTTAACAAAAAATGCTTTTAACCTCATTAATGATTGTTTATTCAATGAGATTTTTACATTTGTTAACTGCACTTTCAATGCTTTATGAATTCTTGTATTTAGAGGTAAACTTCAACAACCACCCATCATTTACAAAAGAGACATACTTGGCAGAAAATAAGGAAAATATGCACAGGTTCAGCAATGTGGATGATGTAAATGCATGCCTGGAGCCTTTCAATGCAAGCACATATGCCCCTTTCATCTCTTAAAACTTCCGCAATGTGGGCAATCTTCATGAAGCAAGCTGAAACATGGTTTGAATCCAAGCAGTAGGGTGATGATCTTGTGCCATACATGAAGCTCTCCTTCAATGCAGCCAACAAACAATAAACCCTAGAATCTTTCCTCCTACATGGGTTAAGCAAGAAGAAAAGCTTTCCTCCTTGGCACCCAAAAAACTCAATGTTTTACCCTTTTCTCTATTTTGTTTATTAAAATTTTTCCAATACTAAGCCCCCTTGCATTGTTATTTTTGCTATTCCTCTCCTTTTTCAGCACTCACTTAGCAAAACATTAAAACAAAAATGATTTTCCCCTTAAATTTTTGGCTTTAAACTACCACACGTTGATAAATTGTCAACAAATCCTTCAAACAATTTCTTGAATATACAAAAAGTTTAACAAAAAAGCTAAAGTTGCCGGTTTTGGTATGGGAACGGACATGGGTATGGAATACTGGTATACAGGTATGGCGATTTTTTTTCCTTGAGTATGATACGTGTGGGTACGGCTGTATATATATATATATATATACATACACGTATATATATACATGTATATGTATGTGTATATGTATATATGTATATGTATATATATGTATATATATGTATATGTGTATGTATATATATATGTATATATGTATGTATGTATGTATGTATATATATATGTATGTATATATGTATGCATGTATGTATGTATATATATATATGCAAAAAAAAAAATATACAAAATTGTAAATACATTTAATAGTATGATACTTAATCAATCATCAATCATCATTAAATCATTATGGGAATTGATAGAATCAATAGATGATGCTTATTCATTAATAAGCTCAATAGTTAGCAATGTTTGCAAGTGTGGATATTGTGTGTGATAGTTTTGAAATTTCAGAGTGTGGCTACAACTTACACGATGTATCAAATTATAATATATATTAAACATAAAATTAAATTCAGATTTCTTTCAAAAGAAATTAAGTAAATCTATAACATAAATATGTCAACCTTATAGATTTCTCATTAAAACACATTAATATTATATATTCATCATACTAAGAATTAAAACAAAATGAAACAATGAGCATTTAACAACAAGATACAAAATTCAAATTAGAAATTATAGGTACACAACTAAATACCAAAGCGTCAAATATAGAAGTAGTATTGGTCTAGGCCCCCAAAGTATTTGATACGCAAACCCATAATCTTGATGTGCTTATATTCTGAGTATCATACATAAATGTATGCATGCTTTGACACATCATGCCTAGTTATGTATTCATGCATGGTTTAAAAAATTCTATGGGTGATACACAAACTCATATAAATCTGGCATAAGCTTCATTGTTTAGGCTTATTATTAGCATTGCAATTCAGAGGCGTTAAAAAAACTAATCAACTTCTAATGAGTCTATGGCATAGCTCTTGACATTCAATTGGGAGCGGGATGGGGAGTTGTTGGGAGCACCCGAGCACCCTTGGGTTCCCTATGGGTTTGTCTAGAGTGAACCTACAGGGAACTCGGGGGTGCCCAAGCACTCCCAGCAGCTCCCCAGCCCGCTTTCGCTCCCAAACGCTCTCGTAGTAGGTTCTTTGGGCTTTTTAGAAGAACTCGATAACATAGCAAAAAAGAAAAAATCAAAATTACAAAATAATAATATCTATCAGTCTACTATTTGTAATGTCCCCTCTTTGCCTATGTCCCCTCCTTGCCTCTGAGCAGTGGAGTTGTCCATTAGCCTATTCTAGAGTTCTCGTAGGCTAAGCGGAGTTTGGTAAGGTGACTTAGAACCAGTTTCTTTTTGTGGTGGTTTTTAGTGTTTCGAGCAAGGCTTTCTATTTTTAGCAAGGGGCCATTTCCATCACTTACTATTTATAGTAAGTCATAGTGTTTATCAGTTTTTATGCTAGTTTGGTGATTTGGAGTATTTATTATTTTTAGTAGTGCTATAAATAGTAAGTCTATTTTAGGTAACTGGTCCTGGCCAAGGCTACTTCAGCAGTGTCTATTTCCAATTTGGGCATTTGTATGGTTAAGGTTTGATTTAATTATTATTTGTATTTCTCACTTCAATTATTTTAATAAAGTTTCTTTAACTTAAGTGAACGGGTCAAGGGGTCATGTAAAAAGCACTTTGGAGCCTAATGTAATGACTTAACATTGTTTTAGAAGGAAACAAAAGTGGAATAGTTTCCTTGTGAGCAAGGATGCCCAAGGGAGATAATTTGAATTATTTTAATTAAAAAGCTCATGTGAGGGGGCATTGGCTTTTGGAGGGAAAGAAAATT
Organism: Sequoia sempervirens; assembly: GCA_007258455.2. Taxonomy (NCBI): domain Eukaryota; kingdom Viridiplantae; phylum Streptophyta; class Pinopsida; order Cupressales; family Cupressaceae; genus Sequoia; species Sequoia sempervirens. The sequence goes on along the minus strand of VDFB02003304.1, from coordinate 3,748 downwards.
TGAATTTGGTTGCCCTAATTCCTTCTTGGCTCAATAAAGCTTCATTTGGATATCTCTCAGTTGACAACATAACAAGATGCTGCTGGATTTTTTCGAGAGGTCTACTGTTGCGTGTTGAGGACAAAAACCTTCATCAGTGAGAGTTGGTTTCGGTGGTGGAAGACCCAACCTAGCCGGGGTTTGAGTGATTCCATTTCAGGGGTCACCTAGAGCTTCATAGAGTTTTAGATTTACAGTATTTTGGTGTGAAAAGATGAATATTTTTTAGCACTTTTGAAGTGGGTTTTTGGTATTTGGTGTGTTGAGTTCTTGGATTCATTTTGGTTTGGGTTTGGAGGCGTTTCAGGACTGTTTTCAGAGGTCTGAAGCATTTTTTGAAGTTTTGGAAATTATCTTTACCAAGGACAGAAAATGGAAAGAAGCCCATAACTCCATTTTGGCTTGAGGCTTCATTCTAGGTATCGCTTCATTGGATACCTCTCTTCAAGGCATCCCATTTCATGCCCAACATTGATTTTAATGATTTAAATCTGAATTTTTAAAGGGGGTTACCCAGCCTAGGAGGGTTGTACAGTTTGGGGTTTCTGGGCACTTTGACCTGATATTGTATAGGTCCCTGTTTCTGCCCTTGTTGAAGTGCATGGAGCTGGTTAATGGCACTGATCTACAAGGAGTTCGTTGACTTAATTCTTGATGATGATTGATGCAAAAATCTGAAGTGATAACACTGCTGTTAGAAGCTTTAATTAGGTCTGGACTGCTAAAAACAGGTCTGATTTATGTAGTAAAAAGTCTGATTTTTGAGTTGTAATCAAATATTCAATGCATGAAGTGATTTCCATTTTGTTTTAAGCAAAGTTTCTTTCCAGTTTCCTCTCTTTATGCTATCTATTACATGCAAGCATTGAAAACCATGAAAGACACATGAAAAAAACAAACACAAACCATAAAAAAACAGTGCAATAGCAAACTGGGTTATTATTTTCAAAAAAAAAAAATTAGGGGTAGTCATTACAGTGGTATCAAAGTGCAAATCTTCCTGCCAGCCAGTGGGTGAAGCAAACCTATGAGCCTTAGTGACAAAGAAAGAAGGTACTGTGAGGGATTAAGGAGAAAAGAAGAGTAGTTGTGGGAAAGTTGCCCTTTTGTGGAAGAGGGACAACACATAGAATCACATTCAGTTGAATCAACAAGTTTCAAAAACATGGGTGAAAGGGGTGAAGAAGCTGGAAGAGAAAATGTTGAACCAAATCGGATGATGCTTCTCTTGGATGTTGTGGTTAGGGGACACCAGGAAACCAATCAACGTCTAGCACAATTGGTTGAGGGACTGAATCGATTGGGAGTCAACAACGGAGGTAACAAAGGCAATAATGGGCAAGGAAATGGTATGGGTCAACATGGAGCAGCCAATCAACAGAATAGGGCAACCATGGCTAGACCTCTTATGCCTATATTTCCATCAAGAGTAGAGACACAACTCAATCAGGAGCTCACAATAGTTGAGATGCAAGACCAATTTAGATAGGATTGGATGGATATAGGGTCTGGTTTCTAGCATGACATATCACGTTGGGATTATATAGATCTCAAGATGAGGCATACACCCAACAAGGGCAATGGAGAACAGACTAATGATCTTTGTAGGAAAGTTGGGAAACTCAATCTTCCTTACTTTGATGGGTCAGGGAATATTTCAGCGAGAGCTTGGATCCAAAAGGTGGACACTTATTTCACTCTTAATCCCATGCTAGAGTTGGAGTCAATACAGTATGCTTCCATTCACCTAGACGGGGTTGCTCATGAGTGGTGGCACCATGGGATGATAACTATGGTTCATGCCCAAATTACCTCTTATGTAGAGTTCACAAAAAAAACTAATAGAGAGGTTTGATAAAAAGGACCTAGAACTTTGCTTTAAGGAGTTAGCACAACTGAAACAATGGGGTTCAGTGGATACCTATGTTGCAGATTTTAAGAGATTGTCAATGTTGTTGAAAAATTTATTTGAGAGAAGGCTTGTAGTGCTCTTCATTGATGGGTTATCCGATCCTCTTAGGGGTTGGATTAAATCTTTTAATCCAGCTTCTCTACAAGAAGCAATTAAGATGACTAGAGACATGGAAACTTCCACCTCCAAGGGTAAATTTCAAACCAAAGGAATTTTGCATAAGAAGAATAAGAACAAAAAAATTTCAAAAGGGACTTTGAATAGCCAAAGAAATCTGTTACTAGGATCAATAGAGAGACACTAAATGACCTAAGGAAGAAAGGTTTGTGTTTCACATGTAAGGCGCCTTGGACATTAGGACATAGGTATACCACAAAGGGGAAGGTGCACCAAATAGAGTACTATTTTGCTGAGGAAAGTGCATTAGAAAAATCAGACCAACAATCTGATTCAGAGGAAAGTGAAGAGGAAAAGACTCCTGAAGTGGTTGGAAAGGAAGAGGAAAAAGATGGGAAGCTTGCTCAACTACATTGCTTTCAAAAGAATGAATCGCTTCACATTAGAGGAGTGCTTAAGGTGCAGCAGATGGTTGCATTGATTGATTGATGAGGGGCTGGTTTCTCATAGAGGCCTTCAAACTCATGAGGTAGGCGGATTTCAGGTGATGGTGGTTGATGGATTTACAATCAATTGCACCAAGTTGGTTCCACAATTGAGTTTGCAGTACGAAGTGAAGGAAGACTTCTATGTGGTTAGTATTGGTGATACCAATGCAGTGATGGGGATACAATGGCTCCAATCACTTGGTGAGATCACTCTTAATTTTTAGACTATGGAGCTAAAATTCAAATCAGAGGGTAGAAATGTGGTCTTGAGGGGCATGTCAATTGGAGGGTTTCGTCTGGTCTCTTTTAAATGCATGGAGAGGCTATTCAGACATGATCAAATTGAGTGGGCAGCAGAGTGTGTGATTATGCGTACGGCTACAAAAAAAGTGAAGAGGTCCTATCCACCAGACATATAGGCTTTGCCTTCCAAGTGAAACAAAGTATTTAGTAGCATTCCTCCTGGTAGGCCTTTTGATATAGGCATTGAGCATGTGATCGAACTAGAGGAGGCAGCCAAACCCGTGATCACCACACCCTACAGGCATCCTAAGAGACTTAAGGATGAGATTGAGAAAACTATTCAAGAGCTTTCGGAGATGGGGCACATAAGGCCAAGCAAGAGTCCATTTGCTTCTTCGATTGTGTTGGTGGAGAAGAAGGATGGGACCATGCGCATGTGTGTGGACTACAAGGCATTAAACAAGAAGACAATTAAAAATTAGTACCCTGTCCCACATATTAATGAGCTCATAGATGAGCTACATGGAGTGGTCTATTTCTCCAAAATAGACCTAAGATTAGGATATCATTAGATTAGAGTTAGAGAAGAGGACGCAGAGAAGACTGCATTCAGATGCCACTTTGGCCACTTTGAGTTTCTTTTCATGCCTTTCGGTTTGACAAATGCACCAACTACTTTCAAGACATGCATGAATAGGGTGTTCAATAAACAACTGCATAAGTATGTGTTGATCTTCTTTGATGACATCCTTATTTTCAGTAGATCATGCGAAGAGCATTTGAAGCACTTGGATGAGGTGTTGAGTATTCTTGAGAGTGAGTCTCTTTTTGCAAAGGAGTCCAAGTGTGAGTTTGGGATAACTGAGTTGTTATATTTGGGGCATATTATCAACACTAATGGTGTTCATGTTGATCCTGATAAAATCAAAGCAATACTTGATTGGCCTCC
>VDFB02003302.1:0-66492 GCA_007258455.2 Sequoia sempervirens | reverse complement strand
TAGATTACTTCATTTACGGTCACGAAAGTCACTCTAAACCTTCGCACCATTATCTTCGCAGATACTCTACGCCATCTCGGGAGGTTGTGCAAACCTAGCTCGCAAGCATGTTCTTGAGTATCTTGATGGAGATTTGGATCACTTCAGAATTTGGCCGCCCCGTAAAAGCCGATCAAGAGCAGATGTCATGCATGCTAAAAGTACCCATAAAGAACCGGGCAAGAGACAGATTATTATTTTTGGACAAGGGTCAAAGTGCCAAGGACAGTAGATCAAGGGAGTTCTTGGTCAAGTGGTTAGACCGAGTTGACAAGGAGTGATTCGCCATTGGAACGTGCGGCTAATTTCTAGGGTTGAGCCCAGAGTGCATGGTTTGACTTCTGGGGCCCCAAGCCACTGTCACTTAACACATGCTTATCTCTATCCTTGGAATTATCAACACAGGAGTTAGGTTAATGGGCTAACCGAGGGTAAAGCCCAGCTAACTTTGCTGAATATGATCGCAAGCGTTTGCACATGTCCATTTAGGTTATTTGCACGCTAACCGATGGTAGCTTTCAAATAATCGTATAGCTTACTTCATTAGGGTTTAATAATTAATCTTGCATGCATTATAGACTATAGTGAACCCAAGGTGATTTTAGGTTATCACACCTTGATGTATATAACAAGAGCTTTGCTCATTTGGTAAATAACTTTTTGCTTGAGAGAGAAATATATGTCACTTACCTTGCCCTCACATTGCTCTTTTGGTATTTGTTCATGTGTCTCTATTACAGACGGAAGTGTTACAGCTGCCAGTTTCACAATTGTAATGGTGGATTCTCTTTATGTCTTGTGAATCATTTCAATCAAGTGTTATGCCACATAGGGTTTCGTGATTGTGGATGATTAAAATTGCTTTGTGGGAAGTCTTTAATACTTTCTAACCAAGTGTTGGCGCCAAGCATAGGTTCCAGTAAGATTGGCGTGGTAAATTCCTCCCATAGTTAGATCTGTTTGAACATCTTTATCATTGAAATCAATTGTTATGCCACATAGGGTTCCAAAAGATTGAGGTGATAAGGTTGTTTTGTGTTAATTTACCATTGTGATCGATCGTTATGCCACATAGGGTTTCGAGAAGTTGCAGCGATAAATCTGTTTTGTGAATCTTTATCAATATAATCGAAGGTTATGCCACATAGGGTTTCGTGAGATTATAAAGATAAAGGTCAGTTTTTGTGAAGGCTATTGCTTCATTGAGTGTTGCGCTGTTGTGGTTCCGTAAGATCGCCTTTAGTAGTTCTAAACTGCTTTGTGCTTAATAAACTTGCTCGTATTGAGACAGAAGTTGCGCCACCTTGCCTCTGCAGAGAATCAATGCGCTTATCGCCCCGATAGTCAACCGCCCATTTCCTCATGCCTGCTTTCTTGAGGAAACTGGATAGATTGTAGTGGTTCTCATGAAGTTAGAAGAAGATCTACAAAACCAAAAACTTGTTTAATGCTCTTGGTTTTTCTTAACCCAGCCTCTTCCACCAGAAACAAAAGATGGTGGATTTAGATTACTTTTTTCTTTTCCATGCATTCCAGCACAACGAGGGAGCTTCCCCTCCTAATTTGAAGAGCACTCATTGCGTAGTGTACATAGCTGTCCGTACAAACCTGCACTCCAGAGGTGTTAGATTTTACGCCAACATCCTACATGGTTGCATCCCACTCAAGAATGCCATATGCCTCCTAGAAAGACTATGGATTAGATGCAAAATCAATAAAAACATGTGGAATTCCTTGGAAATATAATCATGTACGCCTAGTGTCTAATGGATACCTAACAAAATCACTTGCAACCTATAGGTTCTGTCAAGCCCAAAGTGGACCTACAGTCAAAGAATCTAGAGGAGATTCTTCAACCTTTATATGATGACTCAAAGAATGAGGAGGTGAATCCTCATCATCAATCTCAACATTTGAAGTCAAGGATGAAGAATCCTCATCACTAGGAATCTACCTAGGTGGATTTGAATCCTCAAAATTGATGGACTATCCAACTGTGCACCCAAAACAAATGGAACAATACACACTACATAGTGACACAAGATATAACTTAGGAAAACCCTCAAAGAGGAAAAAACCACGCCTCCAAAAGATTCCACTTCATTACTAAATTCTAAATCAAAATTACAATCTACCACAATGGGCTACTTATATGCTAGACCGCAGCCATTTCATTACACTTAATATAACAATTCAAACACAATTACAATACTAAATAACCTCAAATTTACACACTTTTCTAATGAACTCCACTGTGCCACATTATGATTTCCCTCGAGATTGCACTCCACATCATACACCTTGTCCCCCACTCACAAACTTCACCTCACACTTCACAGTCTCACTCTACTCCCATTCTACCTATGCACTCCCTTCCTTACCTCTTTACTTTTCTAAATCCACAACCCAATATGTATAGCATCCATAAGCTTTTTCACCAGTCTAAATCGGCTACAAGATGGTGCAAAGCCCAATACCACATGTAATATGTTGTCAGATTGAGATAACAAACTAACAAATTCAGAAAATAAAATGATAGACATCCTCCATGCCGTAGACCAAATACATCCTCATCGATTAAATAAATATTACAAATATTCCTTTGTTGGTGCAAACTCATAATAACTTACCACAAATAGAAACAATCACAACTATCTACCCATAGACACTCTCAAGCCAATGACAATCTTTTCCTCATCTCGATTGTTGGTGTGAATAAATGTCTTGTACCTAGCTAATTCACTCACTAAGTAATTACGGGACATATTCACATGTTAAGTTTACTTAGGATATAAGATTCTTTATAGAAGTCTTAGTCGGCTTTTCTAGAACTAATCTTATCTAGCTTTATTGCTTGATTCCTAGGTAGTTAGTTATGAGTTAGTTGTCACATGTTATAGGATTAAGACACTTGTCATAATCTTGTATAATCCTATCTTTCACCTTGCCTTTAGAAGCAAGGCCTCTCATGTACATTTGCATATTCAACAATTATTCAATCTTATTCAATATTGCATTGTTGAAGCAAGTATTATTGCCGTTTTCTCTCTTGTGGAAGATATTTTGGTCCAACAGTTGTTCCTAGGGGTGTTGGGGAGTCACCATTAACTCCTACACCAATCACCTCAAACATTAGAATGACATTCAACATTAACTCAAACTATGCTCAAAACCACAAAAGCCAATTTCAAACTACAAAGAAATGCACTTTTTCTACCACAAACTAGTAACCTCAAACTTACAAATGAACGAACAACTGAACTAAACAACAAAATCCACTTTTCCAAAATGATGCAAGATTACCAAATTACCCAAGGATGCTCCCACATCAAAAAACTATCATCAATGCCCACTAAACCCAATGTGAATGTATAAGAATGAGAAATCTCAAGAGTGGAACTTGAAGAGACCTCCTCAAAGTAAACATTCCTCTCAATAAAATCATGTGTTGTAGGGTGGAGGATTCAATAACCCTTTAAAACCATCTAGATAGCTTGTAAAAACACAAGGCTTGCTTTGCAGATCCATGGCCATACATTTCTTTGAAGGATTGTGAGCCCATGCAAAAGAACTAAAGATCCTAAAGTGCTTAACTTTGGGTTTCCAAACAATTCAAGCTTGTTGTACCCCAAATTAAAAATTTTGCCACACTTAGGCATTTTGAAGAAATGAGTAGAAGTCTTGTTAAAACTGTCAAAAAAGGTCAAAATTGGGGTTTGCATGTCTTGCATGAGGGGCAAAAACTTGAAATTTTCAAAATCTGACAATTTGGGTCTGATCAGAGCGACCAAATCTACAAAACCCAAATCTCATTTTTTCGGCCCTACTTTTTAGAAAAATTGCTATTTTTACAAACTTTCTAAATATATAAAGTTTTTCTAGGTCTTTTTGGGTTTCTTTCAAAACAAATGCTGGCAAAAATTTCTAAAAATAGAAAGTTTGGCTATTAGAGTTCAAACTGATTTTGATTGGTCGAAAATACTTCCTCATCAGGCTGGTGTAGTTAGAATCACGAAACGATCAATTTTTCCCTAGTGGGTCTATTCTATTTTTTTTTGTAATTTCAAAAAGCATTTCAGGAACTCTGAAGCCATTAATGGGGATCAGTCAATTGCCAGGTGTCAGATTCAAACATTCCAACACTAGATGTGCACGCAAATTGAAGAATGGAGAAAGAAAGCTGTGAAAGTTGAAAACTGTAGAAATTTGGCTAACACTGAAGACTCTAGGCACCCCAGCTCAATCTAGGCGCCCAAACCTTCATGCCTTAGAAAAAATTTCATCATCAGCGAGCAAGGCAAAGGCAAGCATGACAAACGAAGGAGGAAGTCAAAATCTACAGAAGAAAATATTCTAAGTCTGGAAGCTATGGGTGCCCCAGAAGGAGATAGGTGCCCAACTTTTCAGGGCACCAAATGGTGAAATTAGGGTTTGTGCTCCTAGGCAATGTTGTTCAAAATCTCCTCAGCTCCGCAGTGAGTCCAACAGCACAGTCATCAAATCACCCAATCAGCCTAAGTCACGGATTGATCGAAGAAGTTTCAACCAGGAGGCAGAATGCAAACCATAAAAATATCAGAAAATATTCTAAGTCTAGGAACTCTGGGCTCCCTAGGTGGCCAAGGGCGCCCAGCCTTTTAGACGACCTAATCCAACAGTTAGGGTTTGCAAATGTGGTCAATCTTTGCAAGATTTTGCTAGCTTCACAGTGGATGTCTTTGTCAGATCATCAGACTTGTCAATCACTGGAAAATTCAGATCAAACTAAAGGTATAAAATGAAGGTTCAACTTTGAAGAATGAAAATCAAGTAAAAATGGCTAAGTCTGGAGGAAATTGGGCGCCCCTAAGGGAGATTGGTGCCCAAACTTTTGGAGGCCTAAATGGATGAATTTACAATTGACGCCTCCAGCATGACTTCTACAGATTTGATCAAGCTCTCCAACGCAATCATCAGCACGTCAATCAGAATTGGCAGTCACCAAATATCGAAGGTGGAACATGGGGAGAAACGTGAACAAAATCACAGAAGTCAAAAGCAAGGTGAAAAACACAGAAAATATTCTAACTCTGGAGGAGTTGGGCGCCCCAACTAGCTAGGGGCACCCAAGCTTTTGACCCCTGAAATTCAACTTTCAGAAGACATCACTCCCAAGAGCCACCCTTTAGAATCTTCTTAGCTATCCAGTGAATTTGACGGTCAGTCAATCGGATCAATCTAGCTCCCAGAATCAAGAATTCATCAGAAGATCAAAGGGAAACAAGCAAGAACTTGGTGAACATGAAAATGGCTAACTCTAGGAAAGATGGGCGCCCTGGGAGGAGATGGGCACCCATGATTTTGAAGCATCAAATGAAATTTTTAGCCAAGGTTGCCTCCAGAACAATCTCACCAGATTCGATCAAGCTCCGCGATGAATCATTCAACTCGTCTATAGGATCAATCTGGAAGCCGGAGATTGAATTCAAACTGGGGTCTAGAAACAAGCAAAAGGTGATTCTCGAAAAAATGACAGTCTAGAGAAGATAGGCGCCTCCAGCCAAGAAGGGCGCCCAAGATGCCATGCCTTACCCAAATTTTCAAAATTTCAAAATTTCATGGAGGAGAAAAAAGTCTAAGTTCAATGAACAAGCTCGGGCTAGGGTTTGAAGGAGTGAAAGCAAAAGAAAACAGATTTTCTCAAGCCTAAAACTTATTTAAGATGCCTTTGCCATTCATTTTTCATATTTTCTTGCAGGAGGCATCCAAGTTAGAGAGGAGCAGCAACTAAAGAATTTTTCTTTTCAAGATTTGCGAGCCCAAGCTTGCTGATTTTTCAAGTTCTTCATCAATTTTCAGACCAGCACACTAAAGAGTTTGTTTTTTCATGCTTATTATCCAAAACATCAATTCTTTGAAGGAGGTCAAGGTTTTCAATTTTCAGTGATCTAGGTCATCTCAACTCATCATTCTGAACAATTTTTGAAGAATTTTTTTCAAGTTGCAGCAACTGCTTTTTTCATGCATGTCCAAGGAATCATCAAAATTTTCAAAATTTGATCATCTGGGTCTTTCTAAAACATTCTTCTGAACAAAACCCAGGTCACAGCTTTTTCAAGAAAATTTTCAGATTCTAGGGTTTGCTACTTTTTCAATCAGCTTATAGTATTTTCAACATCTAATCAACTGGGTTCATCTAAAATGTGCTTCTGAACAAAACCCAGATGCCAGCTTTTTTCAAGAAAATTTGAAGAAATTAGGGTTTGCTTTTTTTTTGTCCACACTTAAAATTTTCAAAAATGGGCGATCTGGGTCTTCTTGTAACAAAATTATGAACAAAACCCATATCTCGAAAAAAAATTGAAAAAAATCATCCATTTGAAGAATAAAAACCAGCAAGGTAAATTTAGAAAGTTGTGCAAAACTTGTCTGAATATAGGCGAGTTTACAGTCATTCTTCAAGGTTTTCAATATGGAGTACACTCCCCTCGAGTTCAAGACCAACTCAACGCTATATCACAACTTCGTCAAAATAGCCGAGACTGACTTGCACCACATCAAACCAGTATTTAACTTGTAAGCATTGGATAATGCAGGCAACATCGCAGTCAGGCACCTTGGTCACTCTGGACTACTTGAAGCAACATCCATTCCTATTTCAGTGCAGAGTTTGGAATTTGTAATTGCTTGCATCAAGCATTACAATTCGGCGACTCGAGAGATTCAATTAGTAGATGGTAGAGTGATTTGCAGCCTAAAACCAAACGTGATTGAAAAATGCTTCTTAATACCACCTTGGCCCAAAAGTGTGACTATCTCCAAGGAAGAATGTGAAAGAGTATGGAACATGCATAAGGAGAAATACAGCAAGAATATTGCACAGAAGTGGATGAAAGAGAAACATAAGACTCTGCCAAAGAACGTCGGGTGAGGGTAATTCAAAGATGAAATTGCTATAATGATCACCTTGCTCAACAGGATCACTGGTCAAGAGGATGCTACAAAGTTTCAACCCTAGATGTTCTATGTCATATCTCACATCATGAAGAAGACAAAATTCTATGATTGGTCAACCTTAATCAGTGATAGCCTCCATCAACAAATAACTAAATACTTCCAAATTCACGAGTTCCACATGGTCTCCTACCTTGTCTACCTAGTGGCCTTCCAAGGCAAATTCAGAGGGTTGAACACTGTGGGGTCCCTAAATGTATAGCATGTCTACAATTACTACCCTCAACTGGAGTTCATAGAGTCATCACATCATTACAAGAGGGTAAACAAGGCTTTCCTGATGTATACAGTGCGAGACCTGGATAATGAGTTGCACGTCCATATTTCATCAACTGCCAGGGCAGCAATGGCGGAGTGGGCAGATTGGTTTATACAATTTCCTACCTTCACCTACATCAAAGTCTACGGCTTCTCCAGTGCTCCACTCATATTGCCGGGGTACCCATCAGATGAAGTTGTTTTCATGGAATTCCTAAGGCAAGCATACGATGTTCACACAGTCTTGCGGAATAGAAAGAAGCCTGCCTTGAGTTTTCCATCTAGGTTGGGAATTTACACATGCAAATCAGCAGCAGAGGCCAAGTCCAAGGGTGATGAGTTGGCTAAACTTGGTCTCAAGCCTTACAGCGAGAGACGATCGTATGACCCTCATGGTGTCTTCGCAGACCGACTTGAGAAGAACTATGCTCATGTGCCCGCGCTTGAAGATTTTTGGGCCAACTACAGAGATGAGTTTGATGTACGGAGGCATAGTTACAACAGACTCACTCTCCATCAAATGAAAGATTGTTTGTCAGAGGATATCAAGGGACTTTCAGATGATGATGATGTACTTCTCCCAATGTACACTCGAAAACAAATTGAACAACAGCCTCTTCCACAAGTCAACTGGGCCAACAAAGAAAACATCTCAGTGGAAGAAAGGACACACCAAGTCATTGAATACAGCAAGACTTTCTTGGTCCTCAAGAGGAAGAAATCCATTCCAGCAGCAAAGCCACCAAGAATACAGTCATCACTTCCCTCTTCTTCCAGAGCACAGCCAAAGATGAAGGGTATAAGTCAGTCTCAAGAAGGTGTAAAGGGCAATAGATCAACGAAGAATGTAAGAAGAAGGTTGGACTTCTCAAGTATGGTCATATAGGAGCAGCCAACAGTTGAAATAGAAGCTCCTCCAGAAGAGTCTGTACCTCAAAAGGAAACAGAAGATGTGCCCTTGACACATGATTCTCCACCAGTGCCAAGGTCTTCACCAATTCACATTGATCTAGAGATTGAAGAAGATGAAGTTGCAGTTGAACCTCCCAAGGAAGTTAGCAGAGATACTACCACATCTTGGCTTGAGAGCTTCCTAGGAAGGAAGAGAAGAAGACCTTCATATCAGTTGAATTTTGATGTTCTTGACAATGTTTATTAGGAGGCACCGAAAAAGAATGCAAAGAAACAAATTCACTTTGAGAGAAATCCTGATGGTGAGATGATTATGGAGACTGCCACGCCTCCTAAAGATAGAAACAAAAATGAAGTGGATGTGGATGATTTCATAATGGTTAAGGCCAATCTTGGCAAGAACACCAGGCATGCAGATGTTAGTTTGTTCAAAGTTGCATCTGAAACTCTTCAAGAAAGAGTGCTCAAAGATGGAGAAGATAAGGCAGTCCTTAAGGCTGAAATCCGGCAACTCAGGTTATACATTTCTAATCTTGTTCATGGCACTTCACAAGCTACTTAGTTGCTGCCCCAGGTTCTAGAGACACCAGTTGATCATCAACAGTTAAGGTAGTTGGTAATATGTGGGAAGCAAACACAAGAATGGATCGAAAGTTTCATCATTAGAGGAAACGAAATCTTGGCACATATGTTTCAGCTAAGGAACAATGCTCATGACTTACACAATGGGATTCAAGGATTCGAACAATCAATGGCAGAGGTGAAACCTAGGCATGAAATCATCATTGCAGATTTGAATACAACTTATGGCTCAATGGTTTCCAAAGAACACAAGAGACAAATCCTTGCATGGAAAGAACGTCACATCTTCAAAGTGAGAACCTATGAGAGGATATCTAAGAAGTTTGTTGCATACAGACAAAGGGTGATTGAGGCTCTCCTATTCATAAGTGAGTTTGTTGCAGAGATTCCTTCTCAATATGGTCATGATGACGGTTCCTATGTTGGACTTGACGAAGTGCAAGCCCAATTCCAGAATGTTGTTCGTAGCAGTGATGGCAGTGATTTGGTTGGTGGAAGGATGAATCACATTTCCATGATGTCAACGAGGTTTGAGAAAGCGGCCAATGAGGTTGAAGATTTTCTGAGATCGATTGCAAATGGTGAAGAAATCCTAGAAAAGCGAAACTTTGCTATAGATAGTATTGATGCACCTAACAGAGACATAGTTTCCAACTTTTTGGTGGATGTGATTGAGATTTAAAGCAGCCATCATCTAGAAGCTTTCTTTCCATTTTCTTTCTATTCTCGTCTCAATTCTTATCTACTCTTTGAAGAAGAGAAAGAAAACAAAATTGTAATAGTTGGCATTTCCTTTTTTCATGCTTTCTTAGGTGGTTAGGTGTTTATCATCTTTAGTTTTAGAAATAAAGCGCTTGCATGTTGGCAAGCTGAGCTGTAAAAGCAAGGGGATTGTAGGGTTCCCTACCTCTTGCTTGTCTATAAATAAGAGTGTTTGCTCATTGTTTTTCTTAACCGTACTTGTGATAACAAATTGTTGAGCTTATTTTGCCTGCAAGTTGTTGTTGTTTAGTTGTTGTTCACTTTGTGTAAGAACAAGTTTGCAAGTCTCTTTTAGCTGCAAGTTCTTGTTCAATGCATGTGTCTTTGTAATCTTTTGTTCCTGAGATTTGAGAAATAAAGTCTTGTGCCTATTTTGCCCTGATATAATGTCTCAAATTTCCATTTATTGTGTTATGTTTATATTGATCTTGATTTCAGCTCGCATTGAAAGTAAGTAGATGTATGTTGAAAAAGAGTTTATTTAAGTATTTTGTCAGCGAATCAAACTTTGTCCATTTCTAATTCTCTTGCTCTGTGTTTACTAGAGAAATTAGAAACGTCATTAGAGTAGGCTAGTCGTAGTTGAAATTCTAAAGCAGAAAACCTCAGCTATAGCGCTTGAGTTTTATAACCTTGTGCTCTTAACTGAACCAAAAAGATAGGCAAATTAGTTTTAATTTACTTTCTTGAACACCATCAGCAAAGAGGGAGCTTCCCCTCCTAATTTGAAGAGCAATTTATCTATGCATAACTATCTGTTTCTAATTCGCATTCCAAAGGTGCGAATTGAAATGCCAACAAAGCTTTGAAAGGAGTGATTCCCTTCAAGGCTCAAAGAGGAACATGGTTTTGGATATAACATGCACAATTAATGGCCTCCATCCAATACTAAGGTGCAAGGGATTTGGAGTGTATCATACAATTAGCCATTTCCTTCAATGACCTTTTCTTACATTCTCCCACACCATTTTGTTGAGGACTATAAGGAAACATACATTGTAAATCAATCCCTACCGATTCCTAGGCAATAATGCAAAAATAAGCATTGGTTTATAAAATGTCTTACCAAGTGCAACTAAGATCTTACTGATCAAACTGCCATCTATCCTTCCATCTAGTAGTTTTGTGTGAATATTTGTTTACATCCTGTGAGTTTTATGTCTCCTTTCAAAATAATTTCTCCATTGAATCTGCTCCTATCTAATCTATTAAATCATTCCGTCTTGTATGCTCTATGCTTAGTGGCCCTTGACCAAGGCCAAAAACATCTTTTGCTAATATCCTCAATTTCTTGAATATTTAGGAATTAAAAATTGTTGGAAATATTACATCTTTATAAGATTAAAGAAGAGTTTATAAATAAATATATTAGTTTATTTATATTTGATAGAAATTAGTTTTGGGAAGTTATATTTCCATAGGATAGTTTGGTAGGTAGTTGCTGGAAAATAAGGCTTTATAAAGCCACTTTGTAATACAATAAAAATCAGATTGACTACGTGAAAACCTTGAATGATCATTTAATAATTTTACATATTATTCTATGTTATATTTCTGCAACAATGGTTTAGTTTTTACAATTAGTTTTCTTCATATTCTCTACCATTGTTCAATATGGTATCAAAGCATTCACATCTTTGTGCCTATGAAGACAAGGAGTGCGCACTGCAATTATTGAAGAAGCGTGAGTATTTGTTAGTCGAATTGCCAAAGCCAATAACTTTATATTCTTGAGTAAGTATGCCTTCCATCAAGCTCTACACTTCTTTTCCCAAGGGAGAACACAGTAGATCTTCTACCCAGTTTTGTGGGCTTTGAGGTTAAGCATTTGGTGGTTTTGGACAAGACTTGGGGTGAGGCAAGGCACATTTATTACAAGAATCTATGGTTGAGGTTCTTGCCTCGTTTCAGGATACTGCTGAAATGGCCGAGCATTTATTTTGAGGTTCATCATGAGTCTAAGCCAAAGTGTTTGTCCACCATTGAGGGCATTGTCTATATGCTAAAGATAATTGAAACTAGGAATGATGGGTTGGATTCTCATCAAGTTTTTGATTTAATGGGGAAGGATCAGAGGCATTGGAAGGAGGAGAGGTTGCAGAAATTGGTAGAACAAGAAAGACACCATTGAACAGCAGAAGAGGTTGGATATTCAAACATGGAGATTCATGGCCTAGTTATGGATTTCTTTACCTGACTTAGAGTCCCCAACCAAGGGAAAGTCCCCCAACTTGTATGGCCATCTTGAGGAAAAACCTATTTTTCCAAAAACTAATTGGGACAAGGAGGGGATGTTATGTCCCCATCCTCTCATCCCTGGAACAGCAGAAAAGATGAAAACCCTGTTTTTCCAAAAATTAATTGGGACAGGGGAGGGATGTTATGTCCCCATCCTCTCATCCCTGGAACAGCAGAATCTTGTAAGAACCCCAGGACCACTGGTCTCCATGAAAGAAACATTTTTCCTCTCCCAGAATTAGGGTCTCTACCCTAGGGATTTTAGCAGATGCAACAAGCTATGGGTGGGCTCACAACAGTGGTATTAGGAAGCTTTCCTAACCATGCAAGAAGCCCTCACAATGACCTGCATTTCCAAGGAAGCTTGGGAGTCTCTTAGCCCTAATTGATCAAGACCCAATCTTATGGCACATAAAATAAGGATAACTAATAGTCTTATGGCAGACTTTTGGAACTTGCACCCATTGAGAGCTTGTTGTCATTTGTTTGTTTGTGTTTGCTTGTGTTTGTTATGGGGTTGCTTGATTATAAAGAGAGGCATTATGGTAATGAAAATTTGCTAAGCTACCAGTTCGGGTACGGGTACAGATACAGGTACAGGTATGACAATACGGCAATTTTTTTCCCTTGGGTACGGGTACGGGAATATATATATATATGTATGTATGTTATATCACCAGAAAATTAACACTTATGCCCTTCCTCTAGTTTCATGTCTTAATGGAAGGGGGTGGGGGAATGTCAGAACCCTGATGGTTCTCAACTCGAAACCCCAACTGAAAATGATGTTTTTTGCAAGTTTTTGTGTATTTTTGTATTTTTGAGGGTTTTAACAGCAATATGAAGAATTGCGATTTTGATAGATAAATGCAATTAAATTCCTAAATAAATGACAAAGCATCAAATGGCTTCCAGAACAATAGGTATTGATTTTATTCAAGCTCTAGAAACGAATACAAATATTCCCAATACAAATAAATGAAATTAATGATATTACAAGAGGAACCTGTTTGCTGTAGCAGCCACCTGGAATAATGGAAAAAATAGTACGGCTATCTCCAGAACACCAACCTTGGAGCTCAGGATGATGAAACAACCCTAGAGACCCTAGGTGCCAAACTTGCCAAGGACAGGAGATGAAGAAAACAATGAGAATCCTTTTGGAGAGATGGTACGGCCCTTGCTGATCCAGTACAGTACGGCCCAGCAGCTAGGTAAGATCTGGTACGGCCTTGGCCAAAGATGAACTTCTCCTGAGTAAAAAGATTAAAGATTGATTCCCCTTGCCTGTGCGCCAGAGAAAGAAGGAACTGAAGATGCAATGGTAGGCGTTTTGCTTGCCAGGAGGAAAGACGTGTTCTACAGCTGGTACGGCCTGTCAGCTGTATTTAATGCAGCTGTACCTCTGTCTTGGGAATCGCGCCTAATGCCAAAACACTGAAATATCCAAGATCAAACCCTCCGATGAATGAACAAACCCTGAATGAATGAATTGATTAGCTCAGTCTGTAACTTCTGAATGAAGTCACCAGATGCAAGCTTCAGCTGGTATTGCACAGCCTCAGTCTGCCAATCTCTGAAGAGGTATCGTTCTCCAGAAATGAATCGTCTGCCAGAAACCCTAAGGTTTGCAAACTCCAATGCTCAGAGCAAAAAGACAAATTAGAATATCATAATCATAATGGTTCGATTTGTCTTTGGCAGTCAATATATAAGCCTCTTGAGAAAATTCGACCCAAGCTCTTTTAATGATCATTTAAATAAAATGTTTTAATTTCACCTTTACTCCACTTAGGAAAAATCATTAATTAAATGGCGTCCAAATTAATGAATAAATAATTATTCATTATAATCAACTTTTTTCACTTTATTATAAAGTATTAAAAATACTTTATAATATACCATTAATATTAATATTTAAATATATTAATAAAGTGACTTTAATATAAAGTCAAAATATTAAATATTTAATAATCATTAAATATGCCTTATTTCTCCTTCTGATCATCCAACTGAAGAACTGAGTCGATTCCGAGCATACCAGCTGAACCAGGTGCCCTGCCCAAAATAGCAGCTTCCGCTTGACCTAACTTTCTAAAAATAGAAAGTTTCTGAAAAAGCACTCTGGAAGATTCTGCGAAGGCCCAACCTGAAACAACTGCAACAATGAAGCTCCTGAACGCCGGGTAACTACCTCGAATGATCCTCTACACACCACTGTCAGCCTACGAGGATCAGAATGATAGGCTCACTCCTCGACAAGCAATGTCAGCTAAAACGGGGACATTACAGGGAATGCAGCTTCTATATTTAGTTATGTTATATCACCAGAAAATTATGGATCCATGAAATGTTTTTGCAATATTCCAGCACTTCTACAGGATAAACCTATGTCTAACATAGGCCTCAAAGTTGAATAACCAAGTCCAGAGAAAGAAGCAAACTTGCAAACAAAGAATTCTATGTTAATCATAGTAGAGACATTAAAAGTAACTTCACAACCATAAGGTGGGTGATCATGAAATAGTGCCTAGCCTCTCTAGTTTTTCCATCCTAATGTCAGAAATAGTGCCTGCTAGGGATGGCAAGTGATATTGGGTAGAGTGCAGATTAAGGGTGTGTTGATGGTAACACTTTGAAAACTTGTGAGGAACACACTCAGTACAAGCAGATTGTAATACAGCAGAACATCAGTCAGAGGGTAGCCCTAGGTCAATCCCTAACCTGTCCAATTTTTCCACCACCAATGTTATTAACACTCATCCAGCCTTTATTGACAATATATTGAAATGAAGCAGCTAAATGATTGAGCCATGAAGATGTGTAGAAAGTCTGAAGTTTGAATATAGAAGTTCATCATGCATGCCCATGGAAGCACCATCCTATTATCTCCTTGAAAGAAATCCCTACAGCTTGTAGATTATGATAATCACATGAGAATCATCAAATAACCATCCAAATTCTTAAAGGTCTTGTGGTTTATTTAATGCAAAATTTACTAAGTAGATAACTTTACAGTCGATAAATTTGTCTTGCCAGGCAAGTACATGAATGTCCATTTGATATACAAGTTAATGGAATAAAAACTTCATGAATATATTCAAGGGTCAAGGACCAAATGAAACTAAATAGAATAACAGAAGATGTTGACCTTCACATCAAGAAAGCCTACACCTAAGCATCAACAACCAAAACATATTTTGTACGTTGGAAATATGGGGCAACAAAAGTAAATATCAACCAAAAATCACGAACAAAGGAAAAGTTAGATAGCTTTAACTCACCTGTTTAATCTTAGTGGACGTCTCAATCAATCGACCTTGGAGTTCAACAAATGCCTGCATAATCAAGGAATTAAGCTAAGTATTGTGATAGGAACAACATATGTGAAAGACTTACCATGAAGCTTTTTTATACTTGACAAACAGTTTCATATCAAATGGCATGATATAGCAATTCTCACCTTAGACATATTAGTAATTTTGAAAGAATACTTTTAAAAAATTGCAAGAAAGATATTTATGCCAAAAATGAAGAATTGAAATTCTAAATTCCTCCTGATATAAATGTATGATTGATAATGGGAAACAGGAAAAGACTACCAGAACAAAAGAGACATTGATTATGACTTAGCCTTCTGAAAATGGCATGCACTAGCTTTGGTAGAAAATGGCTAAAAAAATCAATAAGTAGAATCCCAAATAAAACACCTATTGCATTCACATCCCTTAGTCACAAATGTTTCTTTCCTACAATGTCCGGCATCCTAAAATGCAACTTGCATAATTTATCCTATCATTAATGATGCTGCATAATCAGCCTCCATACTTCCTATCAAGCAAGTAGATAAGCACCTGTAGTACCTATAAAGATTGTTACATCTAAGTTCAAATGAAATCAAAAGATATCAATACAGCACTCAAAGCTTATGATATAAATAGTCAAAAAACATCAATTATAACTTGAAAGGGGCAATATTTTGGATTATATCAACACTTGCAACAGTGAAAAATAATCATATGCATGCCCTGTTTATTAAACAGAGTACTTATTCCTGGTGAAAAAATAAATCCTTCAATCTTTTAGTACTCATGTAAAAGTTTGAAAGATATCAAGTAAGTGTATCACAATCATGCTCCTAAATTTTCAAGGAATCGAACCACAAGTCCATGGCCACAATGAAATACCTCTCTGTTGAATTCTCCTGCCATTTTGCAACCTTCGTAATTTAGAAGCTTTACGTGTATGCTCTAGAATACACAGCAAACAGTAAAACACATTAGAAACTTATTACATCATGCAGTATGCCTCCCTAATTCATGATCTCGAACATACACACGAGTCAGAAATGCATTCATTAGGAAGTCTTCTGAAATAGTTCTGAGTGTACTAAGGAAGTCACATATGACAAAAAAATTCAAATGGTTGTATTTAAAAAAAACAGATCAAAACTTCAGTGATTTTTTAAATCTTGGAGAAAAACTACAAATATAGCTCTAGCAAGCAGTACAAATCATAAACAGCAAAATAAATTCCCAAGGAGAACTTATAAGAACATTACAGAACCTTAGCCTAAAGAGGCTGTATCACAAAACTAGAAAAACAAATTGCATATCAAAACCCCAACCAAAAAAGACCACAAATCACTCATTAGCATCTTCGGTCTTTTTCCCTTTAGCAGCAGCTTTCTTATCAAGAAGGGATAACACAGCCTCAACTGTTTTGATGTTATGGTTCAGCCTATGGTCCGTGCAGTCTTTAATACACTAGTTAAGGTACCTAACCTTGGATGCATCTGTTGTATCACCAAGAGAACTGTAGTCCTGGGAATTATCAATGGACCGATCATCAACAATGGACATCATCTTGTATAGGCCAATTCATACTGTTATCTCTGAGCATGTTACAATTTGGACCAGCAGACCAAGAGAGCTCAGGAACACCAGCCTTTTGAGGAACCAGGTCATCAACAGCAGAAAACTTTTTCATATCTTTGGGATCAGCTCAAAATTGTAAACTAACATGCATGGAAATCCAGGAAAGAATGACTTCTCTAGAGAAGTGAATCTATAAAAATCAGAGAATCTCAGTAGAGAACAGCAACCGTAGATTAGACAAAATGCTTGGAAATCCCATAAGAATATTGAACCAGCTAATTCTCTTGTTCCCAATCAGATTGGACCAAACACTCAAAAAGCCACTCCACACAAGCTTAGCTTAGCAAAGGGACACTCAAAAAACAAGTAACAAACTGATTCAACAGAACCACAAACCATACAAGCATTAGAGCAAGAAAAGGAGCAAATAGACCTAACAGCAAGCTTGTTGTGAATAAGCAACCACCTAAAAAATGTTTTTCTTTTGGTTCAAGCAAAGGGGACCACATGAACTTAAACCTTTTAGACCAGACATCAGGTGGGTTTGTCAAACCCCAAATGGAATTGAGCTTCAAAGATATAGAATCAATTTAGGATAACAAGCAACAAATATGCTTGGTAGAAACCTGCAACATCCTAGTACCTATCATACTTACACTTTTCAGTTTACATTTTTTTACTCATTTTGGTCCCCACTACCCTAGTCATGTTAAGGACTCATTTTGACTGTTTCCTAGCCTAAAAAGCCATCACTGTTCTGCCATGCAGACAAACTCAGATTCTCCTCACTGTTACTAACCCATCCCTAAAGTCTTAACACATCCCTAAAGTCTTAAGTTTTATTCCTCAAGGACACCAGCGTCCTTAAGTTCCAATCTCCAAGATACCAGTACCCTCCCCTGCTAGTTTTTAGTTCAAGTTTGAATTCATTTCCCTCCAAAAACCCTAGGTCTCACAAATACCTCATCTAGACACTTTATGCATTTGAAAACCCTAATTTATTATTCTTTGAAAACCCTAATCTCTCTCTCTCTCTCTCTCAGTTTTGGATACCATTCTTCCAATCACTCAGTTTAGCTCCTCCTATGGTGCTGATGGTAAGTTTTCTGATGTTCCCTTACCTCCTTATCAGTCCTCTATTGCTGAAAATACCTGCAACTCCACCAATGTTGAAGCTTGTTGCAGATTTGCTCTCTCCATTAGCTCCAAGATCCTTAGCCTCTACTCTTCCTTTGCTTTTGTTCCTCTCTCGTGCACACATACTAGGATTTTTCTCCCAAGCCTCCCACACAAAGTTACAGAGATCTCCCTCCCTCAAACCTCACTATTGTTGCTGATCACACCTCCATCAATCAGCTCCTTGGCAAACTAGAGATTTTCAATCTTCTATCTCCTCTGCCCTACACTACACTAGGGCTAGCAAGCCTCCTAGGGTTTTTGTAGTTGCAGCTATTGCACACACCATGACACCACCTAGTTAGAGAACATACACTCCCAATCTTTCCAATACTATGGAGGTTGAAATATGCCATCTGAGGGGTTGACTGAGGCAGTCTCCCAATCAAAATTAGTCATTTTTCTTTCCCCTTGCAACTTCAAATAAATGTATCTAGCGGCAGAGAGGTGCTTTCTAGAATATGCACACATCATAGGCATCAAGGATTTTTTGCAAGTCCCAGAAGTTTCAGAGCATTCGGAGGCCTGAACACAAGCATCTGTTGAGGACACTAGCTTCCCCTCTCGACACGAGTACCTGAACCCTAGACACTAGCAGCTCACAGAATTCAAAGGCCTCCTACAAAGCCCTAAAGACCTCCTAACAGCTTCTACAACCTTGCCTTCACCTAACATCAAATCAAGGGTGCATTCTTTCTCATCTCTCTTTTCTATTTCTAATTACTTTTTGATTCCCAACTCTAGTGTACTTACACTTAGCTTAGATCAGATTTCCTTCACTACTTGTCAATTCATTGCTATGTTGGAAGAGTATATTTGATAGTTAAATGCAGTTAAATAAATGAAACCCTCACTTAGGTGTTGTTTATTTTATTTTTCAATACCACTAACCCACTCAATTTCAAACCAAAACTATAAAGATGTCCACTGATCAAGAGTTGGATCAAGCCCCAAAATCTTAACAATTATGGAAAATATTATGCTACCCGGTAAAGAGAATCTCTCTTTAAGAGTGTCCCAAAAAGGAAGCCCCTCTACCCCAATTAACTGATCAAAAGTCTGAGCCCCTTAGCATGCTAAATTTTGATAGAGCAGCCTCTAATAAGAGAAAGGCTTGTTTTAATGATATAAATTCCACCAAATGGATTTAAATCGTTAAAAAAAGTATTTCTCATCAGCATAGGCTTCATGCCTTCTAATGAAAGTCCTAACCAACTTTGAAGCCTTCCACATAGGGTCAAAAAAAATGGAGCCACCATTCTCTAACCTTGAAGGGACCAAAAAGCAAGTTAGAAAAATGCAAATTATTCCGCCCAGCCTTCCCCTTAGGAAACCTAACTTCAATATTATGCCTGATTAAAACTTTCCATGGCTCATCACCATCCAAAGCCCTAATGATCCACTTAACAGAGAAAGAATCCTTGTAAAAATAAGTTCTTCAAACCTATGTCACCAAGCTCTCTAGGCAAACAGCAAACATTTCAAGAGAGAGCATGTTGTTCATAGAACTTTTACCATTTGACCAAAAGAAATCTTTAATAACTTTGTTCAAATAGTTAATATGGGAGAAGCAAACAAACCAACAGGCCAGATAGAAGTAGAGTAAGAAGAAAAAACTTTATGGCACTCTTGAAACCTACCAGCAAGAGAGAGAAGATGAGCTTGCCACTTAGGAACTTTCTTGGAGACCTTCTCCATAACTCAGTTCCACATATCTTTGAAAGAAGGATGGGTAGATTTTTTGTATGATCTGAAAATTCAAATGAAATTGATTTGGTGACCTGAAATTGATAAGGGAGGCAACATCTTAGTTGTTGCACAATGAGATCTTAATTGTTACACAGCATTTTACTTTTTAGTTGGTATGCAAGTGAATGCCTTTGCCACATAAAATATCCTCTTGGCTGCATAAGCAATCTTCTGAGCCAGACTGAACATGCAGCAGGTTTATGAGATTAGCAAGGTAAGTTCTATAGTTGACACCAGGTTGAGGGTCATTTTTTGCAAAGGAATATGACGAGAGCAGTTTTTGTTACTTTTCCCGTTTGAGCAGCACTAGGACAACAAAACATCATTATCAGTAGACTAATCATTCCTCAAAGCCATGACTGTTCACTTAACCCTGGGATTGTGGCGATTCATCACTATTTGGCAAGTGTTGTTATTATTGCTCTGTCTGCTAGCAGCCATTGGAGACAGACGAAAGGTTGTCTGGAGTTACCCAAATGCAGTTTGAATGGCAAGGCAGTTACACAAGATTGACCATTGCTATTTCAAACAATTGATCTTCCATCGCTTGTGTCCAAGAGAGGATTTAGGCAGCAGAAAATCGAATGCAAGGAGAAGGAAAACTGTTGTTTTGGGAGATATGCTGAATATGGCACTGTATGTGAATAGGGAGTGCTTGGGAGGTAGGTCAGAGCTCTTTATAGCATTGTTGGAGCGTGATGAAGACTTAATTGGTCATTGTAACATCTGTAGTTCTCATTTGCATGGTGGAACAGGAAGTATTTGCTTCCTATACTGAAGTTTTTTTCCCCCAAAGAGGGTTTTTCTCTAGATAACATGTATTCCAGATTTTGTGCTTGTTTGCATCTTTTTTTTCTACAGTTTTAAGTATTTAGATCTCTGTTATGTTCAGTTGCACAAGTCTGGAAACCATTGTAGATGGTGGAATGTTTGATTGTTAGTGCTTAAAAGGTATTAGCATACTTTGATCTGTTATTAGTGAACTTGTGTGAGGAATTTCCTCTAGGTTTATGGATCATATTGGTATCAAAGCCCAAATTCCATAGCCTGTGTGTGGAATTTGTCAATGGTTTTTTTATTATTGGTTTATGCCTAGAGTAAGTGGGAGTGGTGATTTGTTGTCTTTTGAGTCTGAAATTGGAACAAGCAAGTGGTTCAGGAGTGTGAGGATAGCAAGTATGATGGAAGAAGATGGAGAAGCAAGGTTTCGAATGTTGGAAGCAGATCTTGCAAAGATTTCCAACATTAAAGAAAAGATTGATAGGCTTGAAAGCATGATGCTAGCCTTCATGGGCAACGTAGAAATTATAAAAAGGGTATTCAGAAGAAAGTGAGCCTGCAAAAAGTGAACTGAGCAAAAAGCATCATCATCCAGGAGATTCTTAAAAGTTGAAGCAAAAATAGACGTTCAACCTTGTGATGGTGAAATTAATGTGGAGAAGCTCGATGAATGGGTTTCACAAATAGAGGTTTACTTCA
Organism: Sequoia sempervirens; assembly: GCA_007258455.2. Taxonomy (NCBI): domain Eukaryota; kingdom Viridiplantae; phylum Streptophyta; class Pinopsida; order Cupressales; family Cupressaceae; genus Sequoia; species Sequoia sempervirens. The sequence continues at coordinate 45,427 of VDFB02003302.1, read as the reverse complement.
GCCTTCATCAAGTGTCCCTGAATCAAAAGATTTCTTTCATGAGGTTGGAGCTTGACAAACATGCTCTCACATGGCATGAGAGTTATGCTCACTCTTTGGAAATCCAAAAAGTGGCACCAATTGCTAAGTGGGAAGATTTCAAAGGGCTGCTTCATAATCAATTCTACCCAATCTGTTATGAAGAAGAAAGGGTAATAGAATGCTATTACTTAAAGCAAAAACATGGACAAAGTGTTCAAGTTTATACCAATGACTTTGGGAAGAGAATGATCCAACTTGGGAAAGATATCATGTAGCAAGAGGTCTTGACAAAATACATAAGAGGTCTATTTTGGTCACCTCAAGAGGCATGTTCTTATAGCCAAACCCAAGGATAATGATGAACATGCACTCAAGCTCATTACCTTGAGTTGGATAAGAAAAGTTGTTCTTTCTTCAAGCATAAACAGCATAATGAGGAGCAGCAAAGTGCAAAAAGGGATGGTGTAATGTCCCCATTTTATGCATTATTGTTCCATGAGCTTTTGGCCAGTTTCTGAGTTTTCCCATAAGCTTCTAGGTGTGCTGAGGAGAACTCCAAATGTCTTGGAGGATGCAGGTTCAGTATTTCAGGATTTATGTTGGTTGTATTGAGCTCAATTAGCGTTAGGGATCGTTATGATGCTTTCAGAAGCATTTTCAGGCTCCTAGTGTGTTCTCCAAACTTCTTGCAAAGCATGTCTATTTTTAGAAAGTTCCCGAGTTGGCACCAATCTTCATCCAACTGGATTTTGAAGCCTCGGAAATGCTTTCTGCAACTCGAGCAAAGCATTGAAAAAGCTATAAAAGGAGGTTTGGGGCTCTCATTTCTCATATGCTGAAGATTACACGTAACGAAATGCTACCAGATTGAACCTGTGTGTTCTTAAAAACCCTCATTGGATCACTGGTTTCGGATTTGAGCTAGTTTGTTGTGGTTCTACTTAGGAATCACCATTGTCCACAAGTTTGCAGATTGGGGTTTGATTTGAAGTGTTTTTGTTAATGTTAGGATCAGATTTAATAGAAAGCAGAAAATGTAACACAAACACATGAAGAAATGAACAATATAACACAGCATATATCCTTGGAAAACCCTCCTCATGAGGGAGAAAAATCCAGCCAATAATATCTCTTATATTATTGAATCTTCAACAAGAATGTTACACATGCAATGAGCCAATAGGTAGGCCAACACACAGCACCACAACTGATGCAAATACAGAACTGAGAGACGCACACAGCCAGTGGTTATCTCAGCCTTCTACTTAATCACAATCTGCTTCTTGAGATGAACTCGCACAGCTCCTATGATCAACAGATGAAGCACTTGATACAAGTGATACTAAAATAAACTGAATGTAAATGAATAATGAGAAACTCCTTGAAGTCAATGTCAATCTGCTGTCAACAATAACTCCTGTAGCTAGATTGATAAAGAATATCCAGCGCTCAAGCTTTTTCAGTCCAGCAAATACACCTCTCTGCTCATAAAATGACAACCTCCAGCTAAATATAAACAAGGAGACATTACATGCATAGGAGGGGCATTACATTTGCTTAAATTACAGATTCTCATGCATGTCAGTATGAAGATAATTTATGAGGTCGGCCAGCTGACACAACAATTTATTTAAGGAAGATTCTTCTGACACAAGAAGATACCTCTTGCAGCTACCAAAACATTAACACTCCCTCTTAGCTAGGGAGGTATCTTTTCAGATATCCATGTCATCAAAACATATGTGCACAAGTGTCCATCACAGAATCACTCAACGTGATGTTGTCATCTCATCATGACATCCACCATGGCTACTCCAAGAGAATAGAACAAGGGCTTTCACCTCAAATTTCTCTCGTAGAGAAAAAAATGCACTAACAAGGGCTTACACATCAAATTTCTCTCACAGAGAAAAATGCATTATCAAGGGCTTACACCTCAAATTTCTCTCACAGAGAAAAATGCATTATCAAGGGCTTACACCTCAAATTTCTCTCACAAAGAAAGATGCATTATCAAGGACTTACACCTCAAATCTCTCTCATAGAGAGAAATGCATTAACAAGGGCTTGCACCTCAAATCTCTCTAACAGAGAGAAATGCGTTAACAAGGGCTTACACCTCAAGTCTCTCTCGCAGAGAGAAATGCATTAACAAGGGCTTACACTTCAAGTCTCTCTCGCAGAGAGAAATGCATTAACAAGGGCTGACACCTCAAATCTCTCTCGCAGAGAGAAATGCATTAACAAGGGCTGATACCTCAAATTCCTCCGTCTCTGAGGAAAATGCATTAACAACAAATCTCCATGATGATGAAACTCCCTCTGAAGCTCCAAGTACTTGCATCAACCTTCTAACCTCCTCGTCAAAGGTTGCTTTTGATGAATTGTCAAACTCCCTCTAAATGTAAATTCCTCTTCAAAGAAACTGATCTCAAAGACAACTTGAATAGTTTCTTCGTCTTCGAGAGATGTCTCCAGTTAAGTTTATCTCTTCAGCCTGCATGAATTCCTCACAGAATGCCTCAAGCTCTTCTTCTCTAGGTAATCTCTCATCATCCTCTTGCTCCTCGATCCGTCCTAGAAGCATTTAGAGAGAGATTACTAATAGTTTAAACTATCCAGAAGAAATATCAAAGCTAGAATCATACATGTTTCACTATCTCAATGTTATAGCATGAATTAATAACTACATAAAAAATTCATGAACATTACTTAAACAGGAAATACTTATCTTGTTGAAATCATAATTTCCTTAAGTGTTGTACTTAAACACTTTTTCAGGTCTGCACTTATCTTTCCCTTAGGTCTGCTCATGTGAGCATTAATTTTGCTCTTGAATGTTGACTCTGCTTAAAACAACAGTTCCTTCTCACATATCTCCTGGGGAGAAGTCATGTGCCAGATATATTTATGATGATGCTCTATAATCAGCAACTATACCAATTCATAGTGAATATGCAACTGCAAAGGCTCAGACGTCTATCCTTCCTGAAGTGACTATAACCTACTTAACTCATATCAACCATAGCAGCTAGTGGCCAAGATACAATAGACTTGATGTCTTGATTTACAAAATCAGCAATAGGCTTAGTCAACCCAAATCTGATCAGGTCTTTTCAAAAAAAACCCTCTCTGATACCATGTTAATGTTAGGATCAGATTTAATAGAAAGGAGAAAATGTAACACAAACACATGAAGATATGAACAATATAACACAGCATATATCCTTGGAAAACCCTCCTCATGAGGGAGAAAAACCCAGCCAATAATATCTCTTATATTATTGAATCTTCAACAAGAATGTTACACATGCAATGAGCCAATAGGTAGGCCAACACACAGCACCACAACTGATGCAAATACAGAACTGAGAGACGCACACAGCCAGTGGTTATCTCAGCCTTCTACTTAATCACAATCTGCGTCTTGAGATGAACTCGCACAGCTCCTATGATCAACAGATGAAGCACTTGATACAAGTGATACTGAAATAAACTGAATGTAAATGAATAATGAGAAACTCCTTGAAGTCAATGTCAATCTGCTGTCAACAATAACTCCTGTAGCTAGATTGATAAAGAATATCCAACGCTCAAGCTTTTTCAGACCAGCAAATAGACCTCTCTGCTCATAAAATGACAATCTCCAGCTAAATATAAACACATTACATGCATAGGAGGGGCATTACATTTGCTTAAATTACAGATTCTCATGCATGTCAGTATGAAGATAATTTATGAGGTCGGCCAGCTGACACAACAATTTATTTAAGGAAGATTCTTCTGACACAAGAAGATACCTCGTGCAGCTACCAAAACATTAACAGTTTTGATGTGCATATTTTTGGGGTTTGATTCTGCTATTATTTCAGAGATTTTTGATGCAATCGAAAGTGTTTCTAGTTAGGGTTCAACTAGCCGTACCATTCTCCAAGAAAGGTCATACCATTCATGTTTGCTTGGAAAGGGTTTGAATAATTATTCGAAATTGCATTTGCAGAGTTTCTCTTAACAAGTGTCCCCTTTTGGTGGTGTTTGAGGCTGATTTAGGGTTGCACAAATTTCCATGGAAGACCTTACCATTTGCAGGGTTAGCTGGGAGCTGGCGTGAGGAATCCTAGAGCAAAGCGCTAGGGTTTTGGGGGGTCTTTCATCATTATTGGAGGCACCTTGGTTGTAGACATCATTTTCAAGCCTTATTTTTCTGAGCAATGGAGTTTCGAAGGGTTTGGAGAGTTTTAAATGTTGGTTGCCCCTGTTCACCAGCGCCATTGTCATGCTGGAAAAGTTTTAAAATGTTTAACAGACTTGTTTGCTATCATTTCAGTGAGTTTGGTGGGCGTTGGGCGTATTGAACTAGTATTGCTAAAATTTCAAACCTTTGGAATGTGTTAGCTGTGCATTGGGAAGCTTTCTGAGTGAGTTGTCTTTAATGATTTGCCTGTAACAGAACATTTTCTGCTCCTTCAGACCTGCAATTTGTGAACAGCAGACCTGTAACCATCCTTTCATGCTTTTTCAGATTTGTAAAGCTCATTTCATCTCATTCTTAAGGCTGTTACAGTGCGCCATTTGGGCATTACAGACCTATTCCTGAGTTCCCTTCATCATTGCAAGGGATTAGGTTGTTTTGGTTGGTGCTGGGTATGACTGGAAGGTGTAATCAGACTGGTGGCTGACCATTCCCTTGCATTTCAGGTGTTTGAATATCGCTGGGTAAGTGTAATGCTATTTGTTAACCCTTGGAGGTGTTCTAGGGGTGATTGGAGGGTGTTTGAAGGCCTCTCCATTGCTGTTTGACCTGCAACCTATGAGCAGCAGACCTGCTACCACTTACACAGTCATATCTGACCTGAAAGTTGGCATTTCCTTGCCATTGAAGGCTGTTTGGTTAAGCTGAGTGTGTGTGAAGTTGTTAGACAGCCCTGGAAGGTATTCTAAGTAGCTTGGGAGGTTGTTCTTTAAGGTTTTCCATCGCTGATTGTCTTGCAACAAGATATATTAGATCTGCAACTACTTTAGCAATCATTCTCAGACCTGTCACATTTCAGCCTGCGGCTTATGCCATGATTTCTTGACTTACTATAATCATCACAGCTCCTAAAATCAAGGTACTCCTCTGATGTTTTTCAATTGGGTGTGGGAACATGTATTTTGGGGCTTCGGGCAAGTGACTTATCTGAGCTATATTGTAACAGCTTGTTTAATTGAATAGCATTTTATGACAAAGTGATATCTTGTGCAATTGTTTGTGTTGAGCACACTTATTGGCAAATAATAAAAAAATTAGGGGTGGGCATTACAGATGGGCTAATAACAAAGGCGAGATTAAGGTGAATCCTACTTCTACAAAGTGCAAAGGTAAAGAGAATCTTTGTTGTAACCATTGTGATAAGGATGGGCATTTAGAGGATATGTACTGAAAATTGCACCCAAAGCTAATTTCCTTCTTGGACTAAGAGGGGATAAGACAAGAACACTACAAATGGAAGCAAAGTTAAAGAGATTGAGTGCAACTTTACAGTGGATGATAGATTGTCTTGTGCTCTGCTTCAAGGGGGTGTTTCCAAGGTTGTTATTTGCTCACATAATGGGAATGAACTTACATAGCATTTCCAAATCAAAGTTCAAGTTAAAGGTAAGAAGGTTGATGCCATGTTTGATATGTGTTTGAAAGTAGACCTTGGATCTCAGAAATTGATTAGTAAAATTGGTTTTGATTAGTAAAATTGGTTTAGAGATGGTAGAGCATCCACATACATATGCATTAGGATGGCTGCAAGGAGTTGAAACGACTTTAACAGAATAATGTAAGATGTCATTTGGGCTTACTTCTGAATTTAGGGGTTAGTATGTAGATATTATTCAATTAGATGTTTGTGATACCATCTTTGGGAGCCCTCATCACTTTGACAAAGATGTTGTTTACCATGTTGGGACTCTCAAATTTTGCAAATTTGAAGTGCCCATATTGAAAAATTTGCCTTTGCACTCTCAGAAATGCACTTGAAAAATCTGCTTAAGTGACCTACTTTGGAAGGTCATATTCTGGAGCCTGTTGATTTTTGTGCAAAATTCCTTTGTGGACCCACTCATATGACATATGTGAATGTGTATGTCAATTTTCAGCTTCCCACGATGGGTTATGTCAAGGTTTTGAAATGCGAAGCTGGACAGTCTTGGCACCTTTTTGCTGTTTGCAAACTTTCATTTTTGCAAAGTAGCCCCCTGTTAGAGCTTGCCTTTTGCAATTGGTTGATTGTCAAGTCAAAACGATTGTTGCTCTCCAGTCTCCATAGATTCATGAGCTCCCATGTCAGGTTTTAGAGCCTCATGATAAGATTTGATATTTTTACCAAACCAAAGCCAAATGCAATTTGTTCAGTTTTACATCTGCATTTTCAAAGTGTTTCAAAGTGGTCAAGTTTGACCCTTAATATTTGGTGGTAAATATGGAATGAAAGAAAGTCCTCCTGCACACATGTTCACTGTACCAAAATGATCTACTGTGTCCAGTGGCAGCCTTGTTGTGACATTTTCACACATCGCTCTATTGCAAATGGGGACCCCCAATAGTTTGCTTCTTTTTAGGGTTTTGCCTTCATGCAACAATTTCATAAGGCCATTGCTTTGAGAGTTTCAAGTTAGAGTTTTGAGTAAGCACCCGAGCCAACTGGAGAATTCAAGCCAAAATAGTGCCTAAACATCATGGAAGTGCTCAGAAGGTCCGGAAAACGAGGATCGCCTGTGCTTTGAGTCAATTCTGACACTTCCTATTTTTTAGGGATTTTTGCTTTTTTTCTTTTTTCATTTTTGGCATTTTTGGACCAATTTGGGATCCCTATTTTTTAGGGATTTTGCTTTTTCTATTTTTAGAAAGTCAACCCTGGTCATGGAATCAACATTTTCATTTTTTAGAATCAAAATCAGGCCACCAGATGTGCAAAATCAATGAAAATCAATGAAAAATCAAGAAAAGCAGGGAAAATTAAGCAAAAATCAATGGCGATCAAGGATAGAAAATCATATAAGTCTGGAGAAATTCACCTAAGCCTTGAAGAAGGAATGGCATGGAGGCTTCAAAGTTTGCCCCATCAATGGCAAGACCCTTTGGAAGTCCGCCCAAGCCTTACATGGGAAATGGAAAGGCATTCTCCAAGTCCACCCTTGCCTTGGAAAGGAAAACATGAAGTCCGCCTAGGCCTTGAGAGAGCATGGAAAGAAAGTTTGCAAGTCCGCCCCATCTCTTGACATAAAGTTTGCCAAGTCCGCCTAGGCATTGAAGGGAAAATAGAATAAAAGTTCAAAGTCCACCCCATCAATGGCAAAACCCTTTGCAAGTCCGCCCAAGCCTTAGATGGGAAATGGCAAGGTATTCTCCAAGTCCGCCCTTGCCTTGGAAAGGAAAACATGAAGTCCACCTAGGCCTTGAGAGAGCATCAAAAGAAAGTTTGCAAGTCCGCCCCACCTCTTGACATAAAGTTTGCCAAGTCCGCCTAGGCATTGAGGGGAAAATGGAATAAAAGTTGTGAAGTCTGCCACCATATGGAAGGAAATACATGAAGTCCGCCCTTGCCAGCAAAGTGGAAAGCATGACATAAAGTCCGCCTAAGGCATTGAACATATGGAAAAACATCTATAAACTCTGCCCTTGATATGGAGAGAAAGACTCAAAGTCCGCCTAAGGCATTGATCACTTGGAATAACATTGAGAAAAGTCCGCCATGGCATAAGAGAAATAAAAATTGTTGGCAAGATGACTAGAAAGTCCGACTTGGCTAAGGAAAAACAAAAAGTCTAAGTGTTAGAAAAGATGAAACATGGCAAAATAAGTATGAAGTTCACCTTGGCTAGAGGATAAAGTGAAATAACTTAAATGATTAGCCATGGGAAAATTAAAATTTGCCAATTTAATACTTTGGATAATTTATTCCGACACTTAGATGCCTTAGACAAAAACAAATTCACCACAGATGACTTGGAAGAAAATTCATGGAAGTAAATGAAATGCGCCAGGGAAAGAGAAAATCCATGAATAAATAAAATTTCGCCATGAGAAGGTTGGAAAAGTCGGAATTAATACATTGGATATTTAATATTTTCCAACATTTAAAGAAATAAAAATAAACATTTAGCTAAAAATCGAACTTCAAAGAGAAAATCTAAAGATTTTAGCTGAAGGTGGCACCTGGATAAACTTGCCATGAGGATTTTTGAAAAAAAAAATAGAAACTTGCCTTGATGAAGAGAAGAAAACGAGTTGGAAATCAAGAGAAAAGGTGAAATTGCTAAAACAAAATCGAACTCTTCAGCCTTATAATGAGTTTCAGCAACTCATTTTTCACAAGTTCGATTCAAGAGAAAAGGTGAAGTTGCTAAAACAAAATCGAACTCTTCAGCCTTATAATGAGTTTCAGCAACTCATTTTTCACAAGTTCAATTGAAGAGAAGTTAATCTCTCTCAAAATTGCAAGAATATTTAAGGCAAGGTCGATTTTTCTCAGTGGAGTAAATTTTTTATGCTAGAGGACATGATTTTTGAAGAAGTAAATTAATTCTTGGCTGAAAGGCGTACTTCTCAGCAAGTTGGCGCATTCTTTCATTGGATTTTTGATTAAAATTTTCAGAAGTTGAATTTGATTCGCAACCAGAGGATATTTCCGAAAGTTTGAAGTTTGGTTGGCTAAGTTTCTCAATTCTTCTTCCATTTTATTCATTCTGGCTAAGTTCTGGCAAAATTTTAATCAAGCTCGCCCATTTTCAGCTTGCTTTTCCACAGAAATTTATCTTTTAAACAAGCTGAAAGTAAAACTTTCGAATGAAGGCCCGGAAATAAAATATATTTAAAAGTCTTTGTACTAATGTTAATTCTTTTTATTTACTGCAGGTTAATGACCACGCAGGGAGAATCATCAAGAAAGGTGTCGATGAAGTCTGCTAGCAAAGGGTTGCAGCGAGAGTCAAAAATTAATTCTAAGTGGAAAAATATTACAAACAACGATCTCGGGCATGTGGACTTCACGAAATTCAAGAAAAGGATGTATGGACACAATGGATTGTCGACACCAATTGCTCGCCGGATGGTGAGGAATGGCATCTTCCAGGCAGCCGGATTTCCGCCGGCAATAGAATGTGTTGAATTGATGGTGGAGTGCGCCATTCATTATGATGCACAGGAAAGGCAAATTGTTGCACCTGATGGGAGGATATTAGCTCATCTCGGCGAAGTGGCAATTTAGGAAGCATTTGGCATCCCAACACACCATCAGACTGTATACAAAACTAAGGAGGACGCCAAAAAGTTGTATGAAGACCAATCTGACCTTTGTGCCACAAATATTAACAAGTCATGGCTGGAAAAACCGAGAGCCTCTGCCAAGAAAATGCCCAAGAAGCTGCGTTGAACAGACTTCAAGGAGGACTATGGGGATATTATTTTGTTGTTGAACAGAATAGCCAACAATCCACAAGGCGCGCCTTTTGAGACGTGGATGTACTATTTCATCGATGAAATCACCTCTGGCATTAGGATGTTCAACTAGTCTCGGATGATTAGCGATAATCTCCACGAGCAGCTGATCAGTCTAGAGAAGACAAAATCATTCCACATGAGCTCCTACATCATCTATATGCTGACCAGAACTTACAGATATTCAGGACTGATATGCAAAGGTAGAGTAGGCAATGGTGAGAACGAATTCAAGTCATATGACTATTACCCGCAATTGCAACTCAGAGAGAAATCTCACTTCAAACGGGCGCATGATGCTTTCCTCATGTACATCACCAGAATACTCCAAGGAGGAACTCACCAGAGGTTGAGTCATGAAGCCAAAAGCTTGATTAGTAGATATGGATCCTAGTTTATCTAGTTTCCAAGGTTCACATACATAAGGATCCAGGGATTCACTGGAAATCCTTACAGGCTTCCAATCTATCTTACAAATAGGATGATTTTGCTAGAAGTCCTTAGACAACTGGAGACTTACCAGAACGTCCAAAGGCCAAAGCAAAAGGCGGCTATCACTTTCCCATTCTTCATTGGGAACATGTTGGAGTCCTGTCCATCGACACAAGCAGCTAAAAGTGCCAGGTTGGAAATTCAATGGTATTTGTTCACGACTTATTGGTCCAGGGCCAATTTTGACCCTCATAACCACATTCGGACCGTGGATGGAAAAAGGTATAAACATGGAGTAGACCTGAAAGATTTATGGGCAAATGCTGCTAACAAGTATGAAGTCAGGAAAAGGTTATGGTCCAGATTGCCGGTGGATTTAATGAGAGCAACTGAACTTTTCCGAGTGCCTGATCAGTTGCAAGACGATGAAGAATATGTCCAACCATGCTTTGACGAGAGCTAGCCTCTTCCTGCAGTGAAGTGGTTAGAGCCCGAACTTTCAGATTTGACTACGTTAATGAGGTCGGTGGTTAAGTATTCTCAGTGGTGGGTTGATCAGAAGACCCAAGAGCTAAGACGGAAAAGAATGACACTCACTTATGACTTGCTGAGTGAGACGGAATCATACTCCTCAAATGCAGGCGCATCCCATAGTGCCGAGTTGGTTGAAATTATTGAGAAGAGAAAGGAAGCAGCTACAAATGCAGAGCTTGTTCAAAAGAGACAGAGGGTGGAGCCATCTCATTCCGCTACATCCAAAAATATTGATGAGATAGTGGCTACTGCGAACGAATCCTTGGCTGATATGATGATTCCTTCCCCAATTCAGGAGGGTAACAATGAGCCAATTCAGCTAGATGACGACGAGCCCCCATCTCCTATGGGCACAAAAATACTTGGCTCGGAGGACGATATGGATATCCAAAATGATGAATTCCAAGAGGGAATGATTTCCACCCTTAAAGGAATTTTGGATACTCCAGGTGGAGAAAATGTTCAGGAGGAGGACGACATTGAACAACCCACAATTCCTGACTGGTTGAAGGAAAGATTGAAGATACAGGCGCCAATTGAGATTCAGGAAGAAGACGACACTACAGTTTTTTTGGCTAGGTTAGAACAAGTTGCTGTAAAGAAGTCAGCCAAGAAATTATCCACGATTCAGAGGGATGAAGCCGGTAGCCGTTCCGTACAGATTGCAGTGCCAACAGTTTGAAATCGCTCCCCATGAGTACGCCATTACCACTATAGACCTAGGCCCAACAACAAAAGGCCAGGAAGTTGAAGAGTTGGATAACTCAGTCTCTACTATCAAGGCGAGACTAGAGAAGGAAGTGGCAAAGAAGGAATACAAGGAGGTCGAGCGCCTGAAGGAGTATATTCAGCATTTGACCAAACCACTCAACCAGGATGATGCGGTGGCTCCTCCTTTTCTAAACTCCTCACAGGAAACAGCCATGGACGTTGAAAAAGATATGGTCACGACCAAGGAAGCCAAGGAATGGATGACAAGTAAAAACACAGAAGCGGCTTCATTCATGGAGAGATTGACACTCGCCTATGGACAGACTTCCTCATTCCTTTCCAGATTGGCTGTCATGACAGAAGTTTGGGACAACCTCCCGGATATTTAGGAAAGGCTCATTCCATGCCTCAAGGTGTTGAAGGGCGTCCCAAAACACTAATTGGTCGAGGGAAATATAATTGCAGCAAGCGCCGCTTATGTCTTCCACCATTGGTATTAGGCATTGACAGTACGAAGTGAGGTCTTGGAGAAAGCAAAAGCTGATGGACTCAGAGTGGAGGAGCAAATCAAAGAAATTCAGAGGAAGATTTACCTCATAGCTGCAGACGTATTTGAGAAAGAGATTGTCCGAGAGAACGACATGCGGCTAGAAAGGCTAAAGCACGAGGTTCAGGAAATCTTCTCCACCATAGGATCGATTCTGAGACAGGACTTCACAAGGGTGGCGAGCCTCTTATCCATCTGAGATGACTTCATAAAACAAGAATTGGATTGGGATAGTGCCTTCGCCGAATATGCTGAGGACTTGGACGGGCTGGAATTCAAGATAAGCATGCTACCGCAGGTCACAATGGAAGAAGTCATCACGATCGTGTCCAGGTTCATCGAACACACTGCTGCTGAAGAGGATAGGGACGCACTCCCTTGAAAATAGCTCCAAATGCCACTTCACTCTTTGTTTACTCATTGTTTAATGATGATATTGTGGGTAACCCTAATTAGGGTTGATGTGTATTAATCTTGGTCGTTAATGTTATTTTAATCTTGGCCTTTCATTTGCTCTTGAAAACTCTATATAAACTCTTGATCTCTCATTTTCATTTTAGTGAAGAAAGTGTATGAGATTGTTGCGTGTTGCTACTTCCACTAATAAAAGCTCTTATGCATGATTTGCTTTGAATCCCTTTTATTGTCAAGTGATTTACAAGGTTGCATAGCTTCTTCAACATTAGATTAGAATTAAGATAGGATTTGCTTTGAATGTTTGTTAAGTGAATGCAAGATTTGATAGTATAGATTTATGGTGAAACATTGCTCATACTTTCTTTGGATGGATATTTTCATTCAATGCGTAAAGTTAGCCTGAGCTTATGATTGTGGATGCTTAACTTCAGTATGGAGAAGTATTGTTCTAGGCATAAAAATTATAATCACACCCTTTGAAGATTGCACCCACTTTGTGTAGTTGTCCCAAGGAGGCGAAGCAAAGTGTGGTTACCAGTTTCACTCAATCTTTACTGTCTCTTGAATTCCTAGGAATAGATTAGAACCTCTAAACCCTTATCCTTTTTGCCTTTTTATGAGATCCCAAACTGAAAATCCCAACAGAAGAAGCATTTAATGTTAAATCCGTCTAAGTCCTAAACTTGTGAAGAAATTGCCTAACGTAAGTACCCTCGTGTATTACCAGCAAATCACAACGCCCATTGAACTTATCCACATGTGATGACCTAACAAAAGAAACCTTGGAGTCGCCATATGATCTTCTCGCAATCTTAGCATACGCGGTGATTTTGTTCAAGAGAGGATAGAGTGTCTTTGGACATTTTATTCTGTGTGTTTGGTGGATGATAAAACATACACCAACAAGCCTCTCGGGAGTTGATTTGATATTTTTTCAATGAGGTGATTTGGTGAGTTTTAATTGGTTTTGAACTGCTACAATTGCAGAAAAGTTCAACTAAGCAACTTCGCAATTAAATAACTTTCACCTCGTGACTTGTTTTGCCGAACCGTCTTTTGCACTCCATTCTTGGACTAAATGTCTACATGCCTGCAAGTTTTTGTGGCTCCAGGATGTCGTTTGACCAGTTTTCCGAAGCAATTCCTGAGCCCACCTAGCCAATTTTGATCACTATGCAAAATGCCTGAAAGCAAGTTCCAATGATAACCCACTTCGCATTTTTCACATCTGATGCAGTCAGAAGGTTGTTTCCAACCAATTGGGATGAAACTTGTTTGAAAACGAAAAAAAAATTTAGCCGGGCCCACATGAGGACCTAGCATGCTTTGCATAGTTATGAAGTTACAAGTGTTGCAATTTTCCAGTCACTTTAAGTGAATGGTTTTGAATGCATGTGTATGGAAAGGTGTACAAACGTATACTTGTAACAAAGATCAAATGGCAAGGGACCCCATAAGTCTAATAGTGGGGAATCACTCTTACAGGTGTTTCAAAAGATCAAGAAAGCATAGGGGATCTCTTGGTGTTGCACAAAATAATGCATTTGTAGTTGCTTCATGTGTTCCTAATGAAATTCGTCCAATGGATTAAATGAGAACATATTAGCATTTGTTCAATGCTAAACTTCACAATGCACATTCAGGAGGGTCTTTGTGTGCACACTACACTCTTACATCCTTTCAATAACATTGGTGATTTTCTCCCAAAGGTTAAAGAAAGGTCTTGGCATGGCTTTTGCCATTCTGCCGCAGAGGAGTGATCCTTAGATCAAGATGCAATCTGGAGCTCTAAAGTCTCAAATTAAAAAAATGAAAGATATTGCTTTCAGTAGTGGGCTACTTTGTGAAATCTAATTCATGGATATATAAATTTATTATTACTGTTGCAAAAAGAACATCAATATCCATGAATTGGTCCTTCTTTACAAGCCTTGTCTCTGCTAGACAATAGATGTGCAAAGAATGGCTTTCACATAGAAACCAGTGTCTTAATGCTTTTGCTAACTGAAGATCGAAGTGGAAATACACAGAAATTGCAAGGTTGAAGTTTCAAATATCTTTCACAAAGAATGAGGGTCAATTTCAAGCAAGAGAAGCAAAAAGACAAAGTGGAGGGCAGCGATAGAATAGGAAGCTGTGCACTGAGCAACTCATATTGGTAGAATACCAATCCCGCGCAAAGGGAAATGTTTCAAGATTGTTTGAGGAAATATCCACGCTACACATGAAGCAGCCACCATTGTGCTTACTGCAGGAAACCGCTACAGGGAACATCATGGTTCAACTCAAGGGCATGTGTATGCAGTGAAATATATCATAGTTGTTTGGAGAATTTCTTTTGAGTGCCAACAACAATTGCAGCCAATGGACGAACAACTTGGAGGTGCAGAAATAGGATATGGAGATCCATCAACGCATTCTAAGAAAGGTAACAGCGAGGGGAATGTTTTGGGGCGCCATTGCCAGCAAAATGCATAGTAGACAGCCATCAAAACATAGTGAATGGAGGCTGATTCATACGGAATCTAGAAGCATTACCACCAAGAGAAAGGGCACGCGAGCTTGCTAAACAAGTTGCCTCTAATGAATATGGTCTCATGAAAGCGCCCAAATTGCGAGGTGTAAGAATGGATATGTTGAAAAGACTTTACACATTTTCAAGCTTATGCAGGGAAAGCCCACGCCGACACAAAGAACAAAACAGCCATCGAACAAATTGGAGAAGGCCGATATAAATAAGGGGGGAAGTTTGGAATGGAGGCACGAAAAGTCTTAACGGAGGACGCCATAATACAGTTTGAAGAGGTGATCAAAGAAACAGAGGCAACACATTCCGTGATGATTTGAAACTCTGTTTTGAGGAAGGTTTCCGCTTGCAATGAGAATGTGGGGTTACGCATCTAAATAAGCCCGAACGTATGATGGCTAGCGAGCTGTATTGAGGGGCACTGGCACAAGGAATGTTGAATGCTCTGTTACTAAGGGAGGTCCATTTGATGCTGCAAACGAAGCTAGGGCAGAGCACAAGCAAACACATGAAGGAAAGTTAGGGCATTTCGCACGTCGCCAGTCATTTCTCTCATTGTCTCACTCAATTAGCGATGTGTTGTGGATCAGCGATGGCTTGCATCGCCCATCGTAGGTTTGATCTCCCATGTTCTCGTTCAACACTTGATGTACAGGGGGCGAACGATGGTTTGCATCGCTCATCGAGAGTTTGTTCCTCCATTTTCCTGTGCAACACACGATGCACATGAGGTGATCAATGCTTGAAAAAGGTGTGGTGGGCCCGATCAATTCTGATGGTAGAGTTTTTAAAAGTGAATGTTGCCCGAGTATATGTTTTAAGGCCCCCAATAAAATATCTTTTAAATGGTATTAAGCATGATCTTTGTTGGGTGGGGTAAATAGAATTGGTGATATTTTACTCAAAGGGGAAGATTTTAAAAGTTTTATTTTATTTTACCTTAAAGGTGAAATAAAGAAAATGAAGACGGCCCAATGCAAAATAAACAAGTTTTCTTTTTTAAAATTAAATGGTGCTAAATAGGAGTGCACGGGGTAAATCATTTTAATTGCACTGGTGAAATATTTTGCCAGATAAAGGGAAAATTTAAATACTGGAGATGCAAAGCGAGAGATAAAAGTGACATGGGAGTTGGTTTATAAGGTGAATTTATTATTCATTTAATAAGTAATGATCTTATTGGTTGGCGATAAAATGTGACAGCAAAAACAAAGAAATCTTTTTATAGAGTTTTCACTGGAAGAACAAAATGACGTTTCAACTACAGGGGAGTTGGGTGAAATATTTTCACTACAGATGAATTTTTTGTTGAAAGGGTAAAATGGGCAAAATTGGAGGCAAAGTTTGTGGTGCAAATGGAAGTGAAAAATGAGGGGATTTTGAGTTTTCTCATTGTAGATGAACGGAGATGAAGCTGCCAGTTGTCCTTTACTAATTCATTTTAGGGCTGCTCTTGTTTCCTCTGTTTTTCTTTGTCTTCTCAATTTTCTCTCATTGTAAGGGTTCGATTTTGAAATCTCTAGAGGTCTGGGTAGAAATTTGCTCAAATTGGAAGCATACTGTAAATGATGTAAATGAATGGACAGTATATTGTCTTGGTTAGGAGTTAAGTGTGACAGTCTTAAATTAGTTTTATAAAGTTACTAATATTCAAGCAATTTTTAGTTCTGGGACAATGCTCTCCTCTATATTCTCTTTTACAAATTATGAATGAAAATATCAATGGTCTTTTCGTTTATCTTCAATTGTTCAGTTGAATGTGTGGCTTTGTTTTGGCTTTAACTCAAAGAGTTAATTAAATGGTTGGGGAGAGTCACAGATTTGTAAGGAGTTACTTAGGATTTGATAAGAAGTCTTGTTGCAAGCACAGTGAGTTCTCATATTGCAAAGCTTTATGACAATAGTCAGCATGTTTCTGAATTCAGTATCTGATATATTACTGGTTGTTGCATGATTGACTCCATTTACCAATTGATGAAGCACTGGCCCATTTGTTGACAATAATGAAACAATTGAGTTGATCAAACTTCAAAGTTGAGATTCAAATGAGAATAAAATTATAAATCATTAAATCTTCCAATTATGATGTATGTGCTATAAAGAATCATTTATTTCCTAGCATTAGGTGATTATTTACTTAAAGGTCTGCCAAGCCTTCAGTAAATAACATCTATTTGCATTTAGTAGGAATAAATCTATGTTGAAGTGTTCTTGAGGAATGAAGAGATCAAATGAACACAAGAAGGAATACCCTCCTTGGTCCCACAGAGCCTAAAGAGTAGGGGTAAAAGCCAGAACATCTTTACCTGTTAGTTGGCCACTAGTCCTTGGTGATTTTTGAATATAAAGGCTGGCTGCCTTTTAGAAAATTCCAAGGTTAGCTGGAAAAATCACCAACATACCATTGGAAGAAAAATTTATATAGGTTCAGTTTAAATGAGAAGGTGTTTATGTTGCATCCATATGTTGAAAAGTCCAAAGTTGTAGTGTCAAGTACTCCAAAATTTCAGAAGTTAATCAGTACTTTTGGAAGGTTCGATTCTCCAGTAGATGAGGAAGGGGGCAGCAAATAGGACTGTTGTAAAGCTTCAAAATGATGCAAAACAGGAGAGCATAGGACTGTCACACAAATAAAAAACATATTCAAGTGGAGAAAGAAGGGGAATGTAAGTTTAAGAAGGCAACTACCAAGGTCATCAAAACCTCTTATTTCAGTTTCACTGATGTACTGAGTGGATCAGTCGAGCAATAGAATGGTGTCTATGATTGGTTCACATTTGCTCAAATTATGGAAACCGGCTTGGGGATTGCAAGCTAAAATAAGAAGAAATCTTGAAACATGTGGGTGCTTGGGAGTTCTTCATTTGATTCTCTATTTAGTGAGATTTTGAGCATCAAAAGCATCCTAATGGGTGAGGTGTGATCTGAAAATTCATATGAAGTTGATTTGGTGACCCAAAATTGGTAAAGCAAGCAACATTTTAGTTGTTGTGCAAGTGAATACCTTTGCTGGATAAGATATCCACTTGGTTGTGCAAGCAATCTTCTGAGCTAGAATGAACATGCAACAGGTTTATGAGACTCACAAGGCAATTCTAGTGTTGACACCATGTTGAGGGTCATTTTGGGGGAGAGGAATATGATTTGGGTAGTTCTGTCCCGTAGGGTGATTGTGAGTTTTGTTTGTGTATGCTGCTTTCCCCATTTTGGGCAATGCTAGGAAAACAAAACATCATTATCAGTAGGATAATAATTCCTCGAAGCCATAATTGTTCACTTAACCCCAAGGATAATGGTGATTAATGACTGTATGGCGGGCATCATTATTCTTGCTATGTCTGCTAGTGACCATTGGAGCTAGATTGAAGGTCGTTTGGAGTTCCCTACCTGACATTTGAATAGTCGGGCAATTACACAAAACTGGTCATTGCCATTCCAAACAATTGATCTTCCATCGTCAGCATCCAAAGGAGAATTCAAAGCAGCAGAAAATTGAATGCAAGGGGGAGGAAAGCCACTGTTTTGGGAGACATAGTAGGTATACTAGTACAATGGAGTGCTTGGAAGGTAATCCAAAGCTCTTTTTTGGCATTTTTGGAGCTTGAAAAAGACTTGATGGGTCATTGTAACCTCTGCACTTCTCATTTGCATAGTGGAACAGGAAGTATTTGCTTCCTTGATTGGAGTGTTTTTGACCTGAAGAGGGTTTTTCTCCATACAAACATGTGTGTTTCTAGATTTTGTGCTTGTTTGTATGTTTTTTTCCTGCGTTTTTAAGTGTTTAGATCTCTATTGTGTTCGGATGCACATCTTTGAGCTTTGGAAACCATTATAGATGATGGAATGTTTAATTGAAAGTGCTAGAGAGGTCTTTGCATAAATGAATCCGTTATTGGTGAACTTCTGTGAGCAATATCCTCCCATTATACAGATCATAAAGGAAAACCAGGATACCTAACCATTGTGGAAGGACCTCCCCAACTCAACCCACAAAGGACAACCAACCATGAGGAGTATCTTTTGTGCTGGGTATCACAAATTTATGAGCAGCGAATTTGCAACATAAGGCAAGACAATAGATATCCAATCTCTTAACCAAATTATTAAAATTGTCCTCATGCAACTCAAGAAAAAGAGTAATGTCATTAGCAAATTGAATCCTAATAAGTTGGTCCTAATAAGGAAGCACAATACCCCTAACTTGTGGCCCCAAGGAATAGCCTCTAAAAAGAAAATGAGTGTATTTAGCAGCAATGACAAATAATGCAGGGGCTAAAGGACAACCTTGCCTTATAGATCTTTGGAGATTAAATGGATCAATCAAGACACCATCAACACTGACATGAGCAGTGGCATCCTTAAGCAACATCTTAACAAATCTACAAAATCTGTCGCCAAAACTCAAAGCTCTAATAACCAGGAAAATATACAGCCATTCAATCCTGTCACAAAGCCTCTGAAAGTCAATCAAAGCTGTACAAGTATTCTGCCCGTTCTCATTATCCCAATGCATACCTTCCCAGCTAACCAACAAACTTTCCAAAATCTATCTCCCTTTCATAAATCTAATTTGGAAGGGGGAAATAATAAAGGGAAGGACTGACTTCAATCTGACGACCAAAATCTTTGTGAAAACCTTGTTGGAAACATTGAGGGGAGTAATAGGCTGCCAGTTGCTAACCTGAGTAGTATCATCCTCTTTAGTAAGTATTTCAATAACTCCTTTGTTAATATTACTCCCTAAAGAGCCCACACAGATATCTTCTTTGTAGGCTTCAAGAAATAAGGGAGGGATCCACTCCTTACTGGTTTTGTAGAATTCAACAGGGAATCTATCAATACCCATTAAACTTAAATGATTCACAAACATTTTAGTATTTTACGTAGAGCTTCCACATTACAACAAACCAAAAATTGGAATTCCCAAAACAGTTCTCATCCAGCTACACATTCACTGTATTTAATGCCATGATTTGAAAAACAAGAAGTGCATCTTCACAAAGGATTAAGTAGACCAGAAGATTATGTATGCCAAATAAAAGTTTCCTTGAGTACACTACATGAAGCAATCAACTCTATTGCATACTGAAACAAGGTTCCAACAATCAAGATGCGCAAATATTGTATTATCTGGTGTTCATAAGTGTTAATAAGCAGTTCACTAAATATTCAGAAATATTACACTAGCTACAATCAAACAAGTTAGACCAAAATAGTAAGCAACTTTGAGTAGACTAATGTCTACATGGTTAAATATTTCCCCAGAAGAGATTTGACAAGCAGCAAATATAAACACAACAGCATACATCATCTACAAATCAATTTGTCTATTTGCCTCTCTATGCATGAAAGAGAGTTTGGTTAAGATTTGAGGAGTGCTAATTGCAGCTTTTAAGAACCACAAATCTCGCACTACACTTTATTCAGTTTGAACTTTGAAGCCATAAAAACTATGTTTATGATCAAACATTGGTCAATGGCTCAAACATGTTCCACATATAAGATAACATAGAGAGAGTAGATTCCATCTGGGTTGGCTCCAATGAAAGATTGGAAGCAAAAACACCTTGAGGGCATTGCCACGCTTAAGTTATCAGAAACATTCCATGCTGTAGTAGGTGAACTACACCTGAGGCTTTTCTAATCTCTAGAATGTTGTCCTTTGGCATCAGGTATCTACCACTCCAAAAGCTCGACCTGCTGCACTCTATTTGTATTGTGTTGGCCATGGGAATTAGACCACAGAAAACCTGTAAAGGAGGACATTATTCCTGTTGTACAGCCTGCAGAGCAATTCTGGCGGTGATAATTTTTCAATTTGAGCTGGTGAGAATGAGGGCTTAAGTGCCATCCTACATCTATAATAAACCCAAGTCTGTTTATATAATACATCTAAGCATTGTAGAATTACATTTTTACAGCATTGACATGGAAACCTGAAAATGTAAATGGAATTCAATTACACAGGATTGAATTGAGAAATATTCAAAATAGGTAATTTTTTTGAAAAACATGGAAAACGAATGCAGATTTTAAATGTGGGTTATTCAATAACCCCATTTTTTTGCAAACAAAAACCCAGGTTTGACCCAGCACAGCCTAGGCTCCGGGTGTCAACTAAACGTGGTTAATAGTGTTCTATTCCTGTTTTTCGCTTCTATGCATCCAAGTTCATTCTCAGCTATAGAGAATTTCTCGTGCAGGGTTTATGAACTAGTCATTGGAGATAGAAGTGCTACGGAGACAGAATCAACCTAATCTACTACAACATAGCCGGGACCAAGTTGTAGACCTTGACAACACCTCAATTTGTACATGAGGCTATGGTGTAATGGTAATGTAGTTCATTCGTAAAGAGAACGATTCAGGTTAAAATCCCCACATCACAAAAAAGCAACCCATAACTCGGCATAAATGAATTAGTCGTTAACGCTCTCAAACGAGAGGTGTTCCCAATTACCCATAACCGATAAAAAATCTACATTAGAAAATCCAGTTTATCTTTGAAAACATCCCAAGGTTCTCATGAAGCATATTAAATCAAAAGGAAATGGAAAAATATTTTTAAATTTGGTAAACATACTAAAGAAATTTGAGAATTTTATATTGACAAAGATTTACCAAAATTTGTGAATATCTAAAAGTATATCGTTCCTTAAAATTTCCCCTAGTCTCTTCTTCAGCAAAGCCTCTAATGCCTGAAGGCTGGTAGAATATACTTGTAAAACCTATCGAAGGCATAAAACACAATAAGGACTATTCTGCAGAGGCGTCTAATAGCAGTAAGATCTAAATTGGCTGCAACTAAAATAATTACTATGACAATAACAAAACTATATTAAATTACCTGGCGTAAGTAAATCTGCCCTAGGTTTGTGAGATTTCAAACTCAGGTAAACTCAGTTGTGACTTTTGATCTTTTTTCAGTTTGTCGGGCTCAAATGAAAATTGTAAAAAGGTGCAAACACTCAACAAATAATTCAGAAATAATTTAGACGGTTTGAAAGAAAATATCACATTCCGTTAGTTGAAGACTTCGGTTCCATTACAAGACTCCAACATTGAATTAAAAGTATGTAGTGTTAGGGTTAGGATTTTCTGTAATTACTAGTTGAAAGAAGACTGTAGAAGCAGAATGCTGGACAACCTCCTGCTCCAAATCCTTTTCTTCTCTCTGAACGAAGGAGAAATATGGCTTTACCTTTGATTTCAAATTAGTCAACCTAACGTACAGTAAAACTTCATCTTATATTTTAGCAAAGAATTGTTTCAAATTTTTCACTGATTGAGAATTGTTGCAAATATCTAAAAAGTTTAACCCCCAACAAAACACTTCTATACCTCAAGTTTTAAAATTCTAGCATCATGGCAAATGATAATTCTAAAATGGGTACAATGATGAATGGATTTCTATGTATAAATATATCTTATCGAAATTAGAGTATAGATATCAAGAATTTCTTTTAATTATCTATATAATTTTGATTTAATAATCTAATGTTTTATATAATTATCATAGTTATTTAATTAGTTTAAATTAATTATGTGAGTGTAAAAATGATTAGTTCAACTTTCTTATAATCTATAATGCTTCAGTCTTAGGGTTTACTCCTTCTTCATTAGAGTTTCATATCTAATATTTTATCTTATCTACAATTTCTAGGTAGATGTATGGTTTTCATAATGAATGTATGATTCTTATTCTTAACTAAGATATGTGTCATAATGTTTACATATGTATGTGCTTTGATAGATATCTTTCATTCAAATATGCATGATATTAGATTACTATTTATTTATCTTGATTTCATACTTTACCATCTATTGGCTAACAAATTGGGCACCTTGACATATCACTTAATGATGTTGACTACTTGCCTAAAAGGTGCATGTGGATTAAAAAATCCTTAAAGCTTCCTCTGGGTGATCATCAATAATTTTGCATTAGCCTAGGCCCTAGCTCGCGCCTCATATGTTTGAATATCTTCGGGCCCCTTTTGAAGTGCCTTCACCTGCTTTCTCCACGTGTCAGCCAAGTGCTCCTTGGCAGGTTTTCTTCCTTTTCTCTACTCTCAAGCCCTACCCTTGCGCCATGTGTCAACAACATGGGCCTTTGAGGGCCCTCTCTCCTTTGCTTCTCTATCAAGCTCCGCCTACGTGCCATGTCAACGCTTGAAACGAAGACTTCTCCACGGGGATTTTGATCACAAGGAAGGTAGGCATGAATATGAAGCCCTACCATTGTGCCACGTATCCTAACCAACTCTGTGGGTGGGCAACACGTGTCTTCATGGGAAATTTGTTGCTCCCACTCTGGGACCACATTCATCGTTGCAGGAGGACGCACCTTGTTGGAGACGACCGGATACCATGTTTTGGAATCTTTCTATTGCAACGGCTTTAGGGAATCATTGTGATGGACATCATTGCTCGTGCCTGGGAATCTTTTCGGTTACTAGCTCTCTGGCAATGGGTGATCTATATATACTACTTCGACTCTTGGAAAAAGGGTTCAAAAATCACAAAAAGAAGTGAAAAGACTGTAAGCCTTTTTGTATTATTTTTAATTATTGTATTAAGACTCACAAACTGTGCCATATTGTTCAACCTCTATGTTTCTCAGTTAAAGAACAAGACATTATATTGTGTTGTTTCTCGTACTTAGTAGTTTATCTGCAAGACTTCTATAATTTCAATATAAATTTGTTGATTCAAATCATGTCTCGAACTCTTCTTGTTTGGTAAATGTGTATGGAAGTTGTGTTATGTTATTTGATAGACTTCTTAGGTTCTTCATCTATGCTTTCTATTATTTTTGGACATGCAAATTATTGAATCAGCCCTTAAATTTCATCTAAAAGGAAGATTTATTATGCCCATACTTAATTCTTGGCACATCACCTTAGATTAAATCTTATTTTTGCTTCCTTTTCCCTTTCCAACCCCCCAATTACGGAAGGAGTCAGTTTATTTAAAAAACCTGGAGGTTACTGAGTTTAGCACAATTAGTCCCCTATTAACTAAGTTTCCCATAAGGCTATTTGTCTAACAATTTTAGGCATCAATAGTTCTTTTTCTAGCTAAAATATTTTGAGCCAAATTTTTTCAATTTTCAAATTACAATTAGAAATGCAACACACCCGTTAGGGTTAGATAAATCAAACCAGCAGTTACAATATAACTCTTTGCCAAGAATGCGCACTCAATCTCAACAAGAGAGAGGCTGTCATATGGCAAGAGGATCGTCAGTACATTAATCAGAACTGCAACTGGAAGTAACTCTAACCAAGAATGGCGCCAAGTGATGGCGAGCATATGGTCAGAGGGTCTTAATTGAAATGCTTATACAAAAACTCTAACCAAGAATGCGCCGGATGAACAACGAGCATGTGGTCAGAGGATCCCTACCATCTAATATACTGAAAGCAAACTCAACACCAAGTATGTGCTACCCAATTCCAGAATGGAAATGAGGCGACCATATGGCGGAGCAATTACATGAAATACAATACTGGAAATGGAGCTCAACGCCAAGTATGTGCACTCCTATCCAAGATGAATAGGCGCTATCATATGACGGAGCAACTAAAAAGTAAATACAATAGACTGAGCAAGGATCAGTCTCTTCCACGAAATGTGGGAAATATAATAAAGAGCTTACAAATGTGAATATTGGCTGGTTAGTACTACTAACAGCCTTACAATATAATATATCTCCTACAAGCACGATGGATTATAGTGATAATCAAACTGCTGAAATGTAGAGCTACTCCAAAATGATTAATATGACTAAGATAAACAATCCCAGCCCTATTAATAATTTTACTAAGTCTGATATGACAGATCTGCAGTTAAAATGGTGAAATCAGCAACTCCATAACTCACTTAAATGCTCATATCTCTCTCAATACTCACTCATTTAACTTGAAATCAGTTGCAAAACATTCTAATGATGATGACAATGAAGATGGATCACAAAAACTTCTCACAAAGACCCCTATTTATTTTGCACGACTTCCAAAGCACTTACGAAGTGAAATTGCCTGCAAGCAAGGGCAATTTACTTTAGATAATTCATAGACTTCAAATAAAATTATGGAAACTTGCACATATGGTCACCCTACATAGGAAAATAGATTGGAACAGTACCCAGAACAATATTATTTTTGTTTCTTGAGTTGTGAGTAAAAACAACCTACAACCATACAAACCAGCAACTCTAAAATTGACAGAAAATACAATAACTCAACTACAGAAAGTGAGAAGAACCAACTACAATGAAAGGAAACCAACTACAACTAAACCTCTCAACTAGTTGTTGTCTTTCAAGCAAGAAGTCGAGCCAAGACTAGGAGGCATTCATTCCTCGAAGCAATCCCAAAGCCAATCCGGCAGCATAACTTTGCAAATTCATCCGATGCCAAAATGAGGACCCAAAGCTCCCTTTAATAATTTTGAGAGGACCCTCCAGAAGCTTCCAGAAGGTGCGCCCTAACTTCAAGATGTTTTTAGGGTTTTTGACTTGACCCATTCTTCCTTCAAAATGGCGTCCTTTTTCATGAAGGCATTTTTTCTTTAATTTAAAATTATCATTTCTCCAAAAGTTGGCGTCCCTTTTCCTCTTGAGCAATATTTGGCTTTTAGAAATATTAAAATATTTCCTCCATGTGAAAATACCCTTCAATGTCCCCCTTTTAAAAACAATATTAATTCATGATGCTAGAACAAGGAATTATAATGTTAAATTATAACATTATAATATAAAATAACTTATATCACCGTGGAAATGCATCAGAAGCCAAATTCAACCATACCGTCTGAACTAACTGCCAAAGTGGAGCCAACTGATTAGGAGTCAACAAGTCAACTACTAAAAATAGTACATTCATGTAATTGCTCAGAATGTCAAACTAAAACCACCAATGCGAAGCTCTCAGAAAACCCAGAAGGAATCCGCAATCCAAGTTCAACAATTCCAAAAGAAGACTCCGCAAAAAGAGGAAAACATCCTCCAAGAAGTTTGGAAACCCTGATTCGAGCTTCTGCTTAGCCTATGAGTTTCCAGAAATAGGCTAAATCCAAATGAAGAGCGTAGGGCTAAATTGGGGACATTACAGTTCGCCCTTCCCAAAATTGCTTATCCTCAAGCAATGCCACCACAACTCTAGAAAAACTCAATCTGCACCAAACCAAACCAAGTACAATCCCAGGGTCCCATATGTGTCTGAAGGAGGACCCACCATGCTGATGCTGCACTACTATGATCACAATAGTGAAACCATAGTGCCCAAGACACTCTGAATCTTCAAAATCAACAATGCCATTGTTTATCACAAAACCGGGCATTGGAAAAGATAGTCTACTCAACTCGAAATTGTAATTCTTGGCATATCTCCCCAAGGTATCTAACACAGCCAAAACTGCAAATGTGACCTCTCTAAATCTTCTTGCAAAGAGGAAAGCAATCCTTTGCAAGAGCTCATCAAACTCAAACTCATGACTCCACATGAATCGACTATGCCTCCCCTGAGTTATTCTGATGCAACCACGAAGATTTCTGAAAACTTTTACAGTTCTCACTCCAAGAGCCTCAGAATGGTGAACCAAAGCATGTGAAAGATTGTTGTCCTGAACCCACACTGAGGGTAAACTGTCAAAGTTTACGTCACAAACCTTCAAAAGATGAATTTGGAGAGTAGGAAAGGTGTGAAGGAACAAATAATTATTGCTGATCAAGGCTGGGATCAGCGTAGTGCAATCTGATTCAAGCATCCTACACAAAGGAAAACAACAACACCACTCAAATTCCCAAGTGTGAGCATGTGAGATGACCATCGAGCTGCAAGGTGACACCTCCAAAGTGGTTGGAA
The DNA here is from genome assembly GCA_007258455.2 of Sequoia sempervirens. Classification (NCBI taxonomy): domain Eukaryota; kingdom Viridiplantae; phylum Streptophyta; class Pinopsida; order Cupressales; family Cupressaceae; genus Sequoia; species Sequoia sempervirens. The sequence goes on along the minus strand of VDFB02003302.1, from coordinate 18,899 downwards.
AACACGCTAGATCCATCTCCATGAGAAAACTACCACTTCTTTGATCAGGAGTGATGAACCAACTCTCCTGAATGAGAGAAACGCAACATGTAAGGTGGCTAGTCTGCCTCAAACCAGCAAGCTCAAGTCTCAAAATCTGTCCTGATCTTAGCTGAGAATCACTCTCAAGAGCAACCAATCGTTCATTTCTCCAACCCATACTCAAAATTCCTCTCCAACCCATTTGTTGGTGAACAAATAAACCCATCAAGTAGCAGACAAAGGAAGGAACAACATCAACAATTTTGGAAATTTGATCCTTATTCCTCCAATAGCCCTTTCCAAATGTACTAAGCTTGATCAAGCCAAGTTGAGGATCCCACGCATGGATACCCAACTGAAAATGATTTTCAACACAATGCAAGGTAATCTCAATGCATTCCCACGAGCTAGTAAGGATCAAGTGTATACTGAAGAGATTGATGCCTCCTCTATTGAACCCTTGAAGCCTATCCATGAAAGTTTCAACAACATTGGAGCATGAAATATTAAATGACCTCAAATCCAACTCCAAAAATGGACTAATAAATGCCAAAGCATCATTCAACCAAAGGGATGGATTGACAAACATACAAACACCAAACACCAAGTTCTGGTACCAGCTACCAAGTCTTGCTTTGTTAACTCCTTGGTGTCAAATATGTTGAAATCTCCTCGAACCAACACTCCCCATGTGGAGACTCCATCCTCAAACCCACTTGTGCATTCATTATCGAAAGGCCTTGGAAGATTACTAATCACCAAAGGTGGTAACTCCTCATGTAATGATATCAAAGCACCCATTGACTGGGGTTCATACTCTTCCTCATGCTTGGTCACTTCACCACATGACTCATTTTTCAAATCAAAGAGAGGATTGTCATAAGTTGCTTCATCACCCACTTCAAAGAAAGGATTGTCAAAGACTTGGAAGTCCCCTTTTTCATCTTGTTGATCCAAATCTGCACACGCAACTTCTGATTTCCTTGTGAAACCTTCAAGATCAAACTCCTCTCGAAGACTATCAAGCTCGTCAATTACTTGCTTCATTTCTTCAACTCTTTGCTCATTCTCTTGCTTGCTAAAAAGTTTGAAATCAGCAAACCGGTCTTCAACCTCTGTTAGAGCCAACTGAGTTTCTTTCAACTTGTCCTTTGTTGATTTAAGCTCCAGAGTGAGCTCATCAACCAAACTCTCCTTTTCTTGGAAAACACTGAAGGACTTCTTTGCAAGTTCAATAGCACGATCCCGATCCTCCATCAAGTGTATATAATTTGATTTCAACGCCTCCAAAGAGTCTCTGATGAGTTGCAAATTGAAAAGAGCAACTTCATCCTTAACTCCTCTTTTTCTATCTTCAAGCTGAGCCTTCCAGTAGAGATCTTCAATCAAACTGTGAGTGCGATCAAATTGGGATAGAATTCGCACTTCCCTCTTAAAGGACTCTTTGTCTTGACCTTCCCACTCAAGAATATGCAAAGATGGCGGATTGCTGGTTGGCTGATTGTCAAAATCAGAACTTTGTTTTGTGTCTTTGCGGCCATCATAGCTGTTCCAGCTTCCGTGTCTTTCACCATCAACTAGAGGAGAATGCTCATTGTCATGAAAGGCATCATACTCCACAAAATCTTCAACCCATTGCTTGCAATCAGCTTCGTGCATTGATAAATCAGATTCGTGTTTAGTAACACCTTCAAACTCTCCATCTTCAAGAGCCATATGGTCTTCAAGCTCTTCTTCTTCATCACTGTCTTCTTGATCAAACATTATAGCAGCATCCAACTTGCTCAATGGATCATAGTCATCCGCTATTCGGAAAGTTTCCATAGAAACATTTTCTTCTTTAGTGGCTGCAACCACTTCAAAGAGATCATCATGGAGCTTCTTTGAACCCTTTTCTTCTTCGAAGACAACTTCCTCTTCAATGGCCACCTCATAGTTTGCCATGCAAACTGATTTTTGATCTTCATCTGGATCAAAGGGAAATTCATCCCACAAAGGTTCTTTATCATACCTTGGTGTCAACCAACCGGGATCCCAAATGGAAAAAGGTTGATTGTTTTGATCAAGAGAAAAGTACTCATCATGCTTCTCTTGGAGTGTTGAGTCTTTGAATAGGTCACCAAGTAACTCACTTGAACTGATTTCTTCATAAGTCCTTCTCTCCAAGGGCTTAGTTTGATGCTCAAACCCAATGTCACTATCATAATGAAATGAAGAATCTTCATTGCCTGCTGTTTTGAAAACATCATTGTCATTATCTTCATCATGGGGAAGTATGTCATTGATTTCTTCATTAGCAGCCCAATGAATACCAAAGAGGTCTTCTTGGCTACTTGTCATACATTTGTCTAGTGAAAATTCTTGAGAGATTTGAACAGCAGCAAGAGGTGAATAATCCTTGACCAAATCCTCAACAAGAAGAGGTATAAACACATCAGAATCACCATTAACAACATCACCTTGGTAATGATCATAAGCTGGTTCAAGGACACCACTAGTGTTTTCTTCATCTTGTTCTTCTTCAACAAACTCATCCCACACAACCGTCATACCAACATTTTTTGTGAAGCCCTTAGCCTCAAGACCTTCATTGGATGTATTTTCATTAGAACTCAAGACTGTTGTTATGTTCTTTTCACTGAACTGTTCTTCATCACTTCCTATCACATGCAAGTCTAAGGGAGTATTTTGGGGTTCTTCCACACACTTTTCAACTGTCAGAGTTTCTTCATCAAGCTCACGATCAATATGAGGTGACATGTGCACCTTGCTATCCCGGCTTTCAGACCTAGCATAAATCTTTCAGATTCCCCACCTTATGTCAGGATCCTTCATTAGCGTAAACAGTTCATGCATTAACTCAAGTAGAGACTTCTCTGTAGTCATCTCTCTCTGTATGTAGTGTCTGGTATCTCTGTCACTCATCTGTCAAGTGAACTCTGTTGGGCACAGGATGGCAGGATCTTGGCTCTGATACCACTGAAATATTCTGAGCCAAATTTTTTCAATTTTCAAATTACAATCAGAAATGCAACACACCCGTTAGGGTTAGATAAATCAAACCAGCAGTTACAATATAACTCTTTGCCAAGAATGCGCACTCAATCTCAACAAGAGAGAGGCTGTCATATGGCAAGAGGATCGTCAGTACATTAATCAGAACTGCAACTGGAAGTAACTCTAACCAAGAATGGCGCCAAGTGATGGCGAGCATATGGTCAGAGGGTCTTAATTGAAATGCTTATACAAAAACTCTAACCAAGAATGCGCCGGCGAACGACGAGCATGTGGTCAGAGGATCCCTACCATCTAATATACTGAAAGCAAACTCAACACCAAGTATGTGCTACCCAATTCCAGAATGGAAATGAGGCGACCATATGGCGGAGCAATTACATGAAATACAATACTGGAAATGGAGCTCAACGCCAAGTATGTGCACTCCTATCCAAGATGAATAGGCGCTATCATATGATGGAGCAACTAAAAAGTAAATACAATAGACTGAGCAAGGATCAGTCTCTTCCACGAAATGTGGGAAATATAATAAAGAGCTTACAAATGTGAATATTGGCTGGTTAGTACTACTAACAGCCTTACAATAATATATCTCCTGCAAGCACGATGGATTATAGTGATAATCAAACTGCTGAAATGTAGAGCTACTCCAGAATGATTAATATGACTAAGATAAACAATCCCAGCCCTATTAATAATTTTACTAAGTCTGATATGCAGATCTGCAGTTAAAATGGTGAAATCAACAACTCCAGAACTCACTTAAATGCTCATATCTCTCTCAATACTCACTCATTTAACTTGAAATCAGTTGCAAAACATTCTAATGATGATGACAATGAAGATGGATCACAAAAACTTCTCACAAAGACCCCTATTTATTTTGCACGACTTCCAAAGCACTTACGAAGTGAAATTGCCTGCAAGCAAGGGCGATTTACTTTAGATAATTCATAGACTTCAAATAAAATTCTGGAAACTTGCACATATGGTCACCCTACATAGGAAAATAGATTGGAACAGTACCCAGAACAATATTATTTTGTTTCTTGAGTTGTGAGTAAAAACAACCTACAGCCATACAAACCAGCAACTCTAAAATTGACAGAAAATACAATAACTCAACTACGAAATGTGAGAAGAACCAACTACAATGAAAGGAAACCAACTACAACTAAACCTCTCAACTAGTTGTTGTCTTTCAAGCAAGAAGTCGAGCCAAGGCTAGGAGGCATTCATTCCTCGAAGCAATCCCAAAGCCAATCCGGCAGCATAACTTTGCAAATTCATCAGATGCCAAAATGAGGACCCAAAGCTCCCTTTTATAATTTTGAGAGGACCCTCCAGAAGCTTCCAGAAGGTGCGCCCTAACTTCAAGATGTTTTTAGGGTTTTTGACTTGACCCATTCTTCCTTCAAAATGGCGTCCTTTTTCATGAAGGCAATTTTTCTTTAATTTAAAATTATCATTTCTCCAAAAGTTGGCGTCCCTTTTCCTCTTGAGCAATATTTGGCTTTTAGAAATATTAAAATATTTCCTCCATGTGAAAATACCCTTCAATGTCCCCCTTTTAAAAACAATATTAATTCATGATGCTAGAACAAGGAATTATAATGTTAAATTATAACATTATAATATAAAATATCTTATATCACCATGGAAATGCATCAGAAGCCAAATTCAACCATACCGTCTAAACTGACTGCCAAAGTGGAGCCAACTGATTAGGAGTCAACAAGTCAACTACTAAAAATAGAATTTACTAAAAATAGTAAATTCATGTAATTGCTCATAATGTCGAACTAAAACCACCAATGCGAAGCTCTCAGAAAACCCAGAAGGAATCCGCAATCCAAGTTCAACAATTCCAAAAGAAGACTCCACAAAAAGAGGAAAACATCCTCCAAGAAGTTTGGAAACCCTGATTCGAGCTTTTGCTTAGCTTATGAGTTTCCAGAAATAGGCTAAATCCAAATGAAGAGCGTAGGGCTAAATTGGGGACATTACACTAGCACGCACGGTGGGACTTGTTTGAATGTATCTAATTCAAAAGAGGGTGTATGAGCCATAGACATGTTACTAGATCCTAGATAGCGAACAACCCTAGCCTGCTAGTGCCACCATTGGTAATAGTAAAAGCAAGCACCTGTCCAGTAAATGTCCTAACCCCTCCACCAACCATGTTGTCGATTGCTAACATAAATTATGTGGCATGGGACGCCAAAAGCCCTCTCATAGCACCAGTAGCACCCACCGTTTGGGATCCTATCCCAACCTCTGCTTTAAAAGTTATATTGAAATTCATTGAGGAAGGCTCGAAAACACCATCCAAACATCTACAAGATCTGGTGGGTGTATGTTTGGTGCATGGTGTAACCGATCAAAATGTAGCATTGAGATTGCTTGCAACCTCTTTTAAAGGAAAGACACTAGATTGGTACTGCACTTTGGGAGCCAATACTATCGATACCTGGGATCAGCTTGGATATCCTTTTTACGAGCATTTTTCAAACAATGGAGATCGGTCTTCACTATTTCAGCAACTGGCAATCATAAAGCAGGCTCCTTAGGAGGCCATGACCAACTTTAATGCCCAGTTTCACATGACTTAGCAAAGGATCTAGCCAACAATCCATCTGCCTGTAGATTTGGCATTCATGTTCTATCTGAAGTCTCTCAACATTGACATTTCAGTGATGATCCAGTCCCTTGGTTGGAACACCTTGTCAGATGCATATAACGTTGTTGTTAAGGTGGAGAATAATTTGATTAATGTTGACAAGCTACCCCCTCGGCTCGCTATGCCTATGTATTGTAGATTTGTTGATACCCACCCAAGAGATAGCCTCTACCAGTGCACCTGCTCCTCCCTAGTCTATGTACACATATCTGAGTGTACCGCAAAATGTTGCTTCTACATCTAACTCTTCAAAAGATGAGATGAGTGATGTCAAGGAGTTTTTGTGGAACGTCTCAAATGAAATAACAACCATCGAGCAAAACCAGTCCATGACTCTGAAGCCAGCTTACCAAAATTATCAAGGTGAAAGGTCTTCCTACTAGTAAAATCAGTTCCAAGGGGGTGCGTGCATGAATCCACAGGCTCAGACAAATAATCAGATGGTGTCAGTACTTACTCCGCTACAAAAATGCTCACCCAAGTTCGAACTGAGAGCTAGTGGCGAGGCATAATAATCTCACTGATGATATCAACCCCTGGTGCTTCCCCTACAATGAAGCACATATGCCCTGAAATTGTCCACGTGACAATTTGCAACAAAGAGTGGTGGAACAACACAATAAAGGAATGGTCTTGGATTTAGGAGGTTATGTATATGCCTCTCCACAAATGGAAAATGTGGTACTCACTACCCAAATGCAAGGGATGTCTCTGGAGCAAGAAATGGATACAACTCTTGATCACACGCTCTTCTCATGGATGGAAGAAGAAGAGGCAGTGTTTGTAAACAATCTGACCACATCAAAGGCCCCACAAGTGCAATCAAATTATAACACTCACTCAAAGAGGAAATTCACAGGAAAACCAATTGTTCAACAACCTAAAAGTGTCCCTGACCAAGCTCTAAGTACCTCCTCAATTGCACAACAATCTCAGCCATGCAAGGAGATTGTTATAACAAGATCTAGGGAGCAGAAGCCTTTAAATCTGTCGCCATTCAATGTGGTGGAACAATTGAAGAAATTCTCTACTAATGTATATCTTTGGGATATCTTAGCTATTCTGAAGCAAAAGTCATTGTTGCAGAAGGCCCTATTGGAAAATGCAAGCACAAAGTCGACAAAGCAACCCTCCAAAGGAAAGGCCATCGATTTGCCATCTCAGGCCAAATTCCTCACAAACAATGGAGAGGAAGCTTCTACTAAAAGTAAAGGCAAGTCTAAACTGAAACCCTTCTTCTTGACTCTCATTATGGGTAAGAAGTTGTTGCACAATTCTATGATTGACTCTGGTGCTAGCACCATAGTCATGCCTAAGCAAATAGTGGAAGCCTTAGGACTTAGCTATGAACCATTAAACAGAGGGGTTATGCAGCTTGATGGGAACAAGGTTGAAATTGTAGGTGTCATTGAAAACCTCCCCTCGACTTTGTTTGCCTACCCTAGTATCACAGTTCCACAAGATATCGTGATCATAGACGTTCCTCCCATGTTCGGTCTTTGCTTATCCCGGGAGTTCACTTCCAAGATAGGCGGATATCTTTCCTTGGATTGGTCACACTTGATCCTCAGGACCAAGCATGGAGCTAAAATGAAGATAGTGTTTGAACCTTTGCATTCATAACATGTAGTAGATGAAGCCATGATCAATTTTGAGGTTACTCATACCTCTATCACCAAAGATGAAATGTATTGTACCAAGTTACTTGAGGACGAGAAAGTGACTAGAGACCGAACTGATCAAGAAGAGGTCCTCTTTAGTGAATTCATAGACAATGACCCCTTTAGAAATTATCATGCCATCAAATTAGGAACCTATGTCATCTATGACGAGGATCAAGTGATTCTTAAGGTAACAAAGGAAACCGAGGGTGGTCAAGCCTCAAAGTTGTGGATGCTGCATTTTGATGGAGCGAGATGCAAAATTGGTGCAAGAGCTCGGATATGTTTGACATCCCCATCCAATGAGAAGACACTCAGGTCTTTTCACTTTTAGCTTGCCTGTTTAAACAACGAAGTTGAATATGAAGACCTTGTGCAAGGTTTAAGTCTTGCGAAGCATATGGGCATTAAACAAATAATGGTGTTCAAAAACTCTGAGCTAGTAGTCAATCAAGTCTAAGGGCTCTCCGCAGCAAATAATGCCCGCATGAGATCTTATAGACATAGAGTCTGGGACCTAATTGAAAGCTTTGAAGCCTTTAATATCCAAATGGTCCCCAAAGAGAAAAATGTAGCTGTGGATTGCATGGCAGCAATAGGGTCTTAATTTGACCCTATTTTTGACCTAAGTGATAATGTACACTCTGTGTGAGTGATTATCCAACCAATAATCCCAGATAATGACTAGAGCTGGCAAGTGTTCAAAAGTGATGAACACATCACCTCATTCATTTAACATTCAGGAGAATTTTTTGATTAGCTCCAACTAAAAATTGCAAAAGCTTATGAAGGGAAAATTATTTAGCTGAGGTCTAACAAGCTTCCAAAGGGATTGGTCACTCTCAAAAATTTATTCGATTGTGACAATGCAAGGAATGACAAGAGGAAGTTTGTAATGAACATATGTGATTGTGCAGATCTTTAGGTCAAAGAGATAAGAAGCTCAAGGTTGGAAAAGATGTCCTACATCATGATAAAAAAAGGCTCATACATTTTTATGAAAAATATGGAGTAGTGGCTTGGTCATATGATGACCTCAAGGGATATGATCTCAAAGTTATCCAACATACTATAGAACTAATGGAAGGAGCAAAACCTATCTGCTAGAAGTAGAGGCCAATGAATCCAAGAATTGAGGCATTATTGGTGTAAGAGTTGAACAAACTAATTCACTCCTTGATCATCTTCTCAATCAAGCACAGCACATCAGTGTCCAACCTGGTCCCTGTCCAAAAGAAGAATGGACACATCCGCCTGTGTGTTGATTTATGGGATCTGAATAGAGCATCCCTGAAGGACCACTACCTCTTGGCTTCCATGGAGTCTATCCTACAAACGGTGGTCGGTTCAGAATGTTTTCTTTGTTGGACGACTTCTCCAGTTACAACCAAATCTGGGTCAAGAGGAGGACTGACACAAAACAACATTCACTACCAAGTGGGGAACGTTTTCCTATGCAAAAATGCCCTTTGGTCTCTCAAATGTGGGAGCTACCTTCCAGTGAGCAATGGATATTGCCTTCAGAGAATTGATCAGTAAGATCATCTTAATCTACTTGGATGATCTAACGGTGTTCTCTAAGTTAAAAGATGATCATTTTGATCATCTAGAATTGGTTTTTAAAAAATGTCAGGAGTTTGAGATATCCCTGAACCCAAAAAACTGTGTTTTTAGAGTGTCACAAGGAAAATTATTGGGGCATGTAGTGTCTAAAGATGGAATTACAATCAATCTAGAGTGGGTGAAGGCAATTAGGGAACTTCCCCTAATAGTCAACAAGAAGGGAGTTTAGTTCTTCCTGGGAAAGGTAAATTATGTAAGCAAATTCATTTTTGATTTTGCAAGTTTAATTAGACCTATCACTTTGATGCTAAAAAAGGATTAGTCGTTCAAATGGAAAATAGAGGCCAAAGAAGCCTTTGAGAAGATTAAGGAGGCTATTTCTTTAGCTCCTATGTTGGTAAACCCAGACCTATCAAAGGACTTCATAATGTGTGTGTTCAATAGCAAATCTAGCATCACTACTGTTTTGGTGCAGAAGGATGATGAAGGAAAGGGAGAACATCTGATAGCCTTCCACTCCTAGACCTTAAAGGATTATGAGATGAACTATAACTTCATTGAAAGGCAATCATTCTCCATTATTAAGGGGCTCAAGAAGTTCTAACACCTCATATCTTGCAATAAGGTGGTTGTATATGTCGCACATTCTAGTGTGCACGAATACATTATTGAAGAAGAAATCACAAAAAAGGGCCAATTGGATTACTAAAATCCTCGAATATGAAATTAAGGTCAAGCCCACAAAGACTGTGTGGGGAAGAGGATTGTGCGAGTATTTGGCACATGATGAAAAAGTAGCAGCTAAGGAGCAACAACCCAAGCTAGTTTTGACGAATGAATCTAAGTCTGAAGGCTGTTGGTTGGAGGATAGAATGAGATTCATGTAGACTGGGAAATATTCAACGAGCCTCCCTTCTCAAAAGAAAAGATTCTATAGATTGTAGAATAGCAGATATGCGCTCATTGAAGGAGTCTTTTTCAAAAGGAACTTCAATGGTGTTCTTTTGCAGTGCGTCACCTCATAGCAAGCGAAAAGAATTCTAGACATTTTTCACAATAGTCCTGTGGGAAGACACTTCTCTACAAAGACCACCACCATCAAAATTATGTGTGCTAGGTACTTCTAGCCTACATTGTTCAATGACTCATACTGTCTGGTTAAATCCTACAAAGAATTCCAATTCTTTACAGGAAGGAGGAAAAACTCAACAATGCCTCTCAATCCAATAGTGTATGAGGAACCCTTTGCACAGTGGAGACTGGATTTTATTGGGATGGTTAATCTCACTTCCAGCGCTGGACATAAATGGATCCTTAAGGCCACAAATTATTTTACCAAATGGACCGAGGCCATGTCCTGAAGAATGCGACGGAGGCAAAGATTGTGAATTTCCTTGAGGAATTGATAACAAGGTTCAGCCCACCAAAGACCATCATCTTCGACAATGTGAAGGCATTTATGTGTTTAAAGGTATGTCAATTCGCACTAAGCATGGTATATTCCTAAAGACATCTTTGAACTATTACGCACAAGGAAATGGTTTGGCAAAGTCGACTAATAAAAATTTAGTTCAACTCATAAAAAGAATTGGTTCGAAGCATCAAAGAGAGTGGTATCAGAACCTCAAAGCAACACTCTGGGTGGATCAGATAACCCCCAAGAAAGTATTAAATACGTCTCCATACGAGCTAGTATACAGGAAGGAAGTGTTATTGCCTTTATCTATGGTAATTCTTGCACTGCAGTTGCTTAAGTCTCTAGAAGTTGAACAAAACGGAGCCATGGAGGTTCGATTGGCTGAATTGTTGGAGGTGCAAGAGAAAAGAGAAAAATACCTGAGCCATGTCTAACCATCAACAAGTGGTTAAAATGTGGTTTGACAAGAAGACCTCTGACCGGGATCTTAAATGCGGGGACTTAGTGCTGAAATTCAATGAGAGAGCCGCAAAGCCTAGGCAACATGACAAATTTGATAGTTTGTGGGAAGGCCCTTTTCAAATTATTCAATGCAAGCGGTATAATGCATTTGAATTAGAAAATATGGAGAAAGAAGCATTGGGAATTCCAGTCAATGAAACTCACCTCAAATTATTTAATTAGCTTTATTAATCGTTTTACCAATGTAATTATGTAAATATTTTTCTTTGTGTTTCTGTTCAGCCGGTCTTTATTATACGAAACCCATAATACAAGAAGCATAAATAATTAAAGAGACAAAAAATTGACAAAAGGAGCTTTATATTCATTATATGGTAATATATACTTTAGAACATTACAATGCAAAATGGCTCTCAGGTCATACTTTTCGAGTATATATATACTAAGCAACTTCTCAAGTATATATATTAAAAGCTTTCTGAGATATATATACAAAAAAGAGGAGAAAATAATTCATTCTTCATTTGGGGCAGCATCACCAGCAGTAGGTCCATTGGGAACAGCATCAGGAACAACCACATCAATAGCAGTAGGGGCAATAGGGACGACAACAACAAGCAGAGGAGGAAACACCAAGTTTCTGAAGTCAGTGTACCACTCCAGGTCATAAAAAAGCACTACATTTTAGCATCTCCGTAGGAAGTGGCAAGCATGAGAAACCCTTTGGCGGTGTTTTCCAATCGTCATAATGTGAAATATGCTCAAGAATGGCACCCAGGGCACCACTACATCCTCTTCAATGTGTCGGCAAAGATCACTTGTTGTGGGAAGACCAAGGCCATACATCACATTCGTCACAACTTCGCCAAGGCCTCCGAGGTAGCACTTTGGGAAGATTTCAATGGTGAGTCTCAATATCATCTGCTTGGGCACCTGTATGTCAAGCAAAGAGGCAACAAAATGAGAGCAAATATTAGTGTCTACTCTATATTTGTCCTTGTATTCTATATAGTCCCTCCCCAACACCCATTTCATCACAATTATTTCCAAAGAATGCTTATTCTTGGCCATATGCTTTAAACGTCTCCTAGAAATCTCACCTAAAAAACTACCTGTGACCTATTGCTAGTTATCCTAATAGGAGTATTCATTGCATCTATCTACAGTTCCAATTACCAAATGCAAATTATGTTGATTTCCTTAAGTTTATTTATAGAAAGAGCTAGGGTACAATGTGTGTGATAAGCATGATGATGATCAAGAGCACGCTCGAAAATCCCACTGGATGCAAAGCTCAAAAATCCCACTAGGTTGCATTTGCTATGTATGAATTGTTGCGTCCAAGTTAAGAAGTAATTAATCGACTAAAACCGGTGACACATGCAAGTGATAGTCTGCATGGTCAAGTGCTAGGATTCATGTTGTAGACGCTTTTTCAATCTCCAAGGATGAACTCAAATATTTTCATGTAATTATTGTGCCCTCTTGCTTAATCATTCTTTTCAAGTTATTAATTGAAAAGCATGTGAATGGTCTCATAAGCCTTCAATTTATGGCTCAATTTCCCAAAGGATGGTACTATAGGTCATGATGACTAATTATCATTATGAATTGTTGCCTTTTTAAAAGGAGTGGGTGTGTGAGTAAAATGTGAGTAAAAGATAATCAACACAATCAATAAGAAATTATATCAATAGATCTAAACAAAGATTAATCTAATTTAAGCAAGAATCTACTGAAAGTGTCATATTTCTCTTTATTTCCAAAGATTTATTAAATCATGGGGCTCTTAGATTTTGATTGCACTGTGACTGTTAAAAGGACAATCTAGAGAATGAGAATGATAAGCTATATGATTGCTAAATGATATGCAAGCTATATGATGTAAAAAGCTATGATATTGATTGTTGATAATAAAAGCTATATGTTGTGATATGATAATGGAAACTATATTAAGATGCAATCTATGATGAAAGACATGATTATAAACTAAATGATATGCTATTTGCTATTGTTATTTTCTAAGATGCTTAATTGCTCGATTGATATTTCTGCAAAGTAAGTTTGCACAAGATTTAGATCCTTTTCCTGTAGACAGAGGTTGTATTTATAGATTCTCAATAGCACATTTGTGAAGGGGCAGCAAAGAAAAGGTCTGGATTTGATCTGAATAATTGAATGGTGAAGGATGAAGAGGCCTGAGCTGCTTATGGAGATTGTTCCTCCCCACAAAAACATTCAACTAGAGGATATGAAGAATCAATGGAAGAAGATGAAGAAGTTTGCTTGCAAATTTGTCTCCAAATTTGCCCGTGAAGGTTGAGATGAATTAAATTAGACATTTCATATCTAATGTGGTAGGTGGATATGATTAGCTGTAGAATATATTTCAATTGAATATTTAGATTTATTCAATTTAGGAAAATAAGATATTTAATTTAATAAAACAAACTATAGAAGTATATGTTTATTAAATAAATATGGAAGAAATATGATAATTAAATAAATCAAAGTATGAAACTTGTTTATTTAATTTAGATGAAATGATGTGATTAAGATGGAAGATAATCATTGAAGAATTCAATAATAATAATTAAATAAAACAAAGTATTAAATTTATTTATTTAATTAAGAGGAAATAATATAATAAAGATAGAAGAATTAAGAGTGAACTATATAAATAAATATTTCTATTTATTTAATAGTAGAGGAATTAAAAGTTAATTAATCAAATAAATTGTATTTAATTAATTAAATTATCCAAACCATTTTTAGGTGTATATATTTTGCCCCTCTTTGAAGTGATGTGTTTACACATTACTTCAAAGAAAATTTTGTTGTTGTTGCTAGTACTGACAAAAAAAATTTGATATGCCCCAGACGTTGATTTTGTTGTGATGATGGATATATGTCCCCTCAGGAGATAAATTGATGAAATTTTTTATTTTCTAGATTTTTTTAGAATTTTTAATTTTTTATGATTTTTTGTGATGATTTGATGATTCAATGAAGATTTGATCTCCCGACAAATATTTTTGTAAAATTCCCTTGTGATGAAATTTGAATTAAGCATTTTTTAAAAAGAAATTAAAAAAAATCCGACCAAAATACCCCCCTTAATTAACTTATTAAAAAGCTAAAAGGTTGATTTTGAATTCATTTGTGCAGGTTGAGTTTTGAAATTTGAGAGTGAGTGTGATTTTTTTAGCCAATTTGAGCAAAATGTCAATCCCCTACCACACTCACTATTTCGAGCACGTGCGTCGACACAACCGCCCGGCCGCCTACGGACCTCTAGTATGTACCCGTGAACCTCCTTGTTTTTCGCATTTTTATTTTTTGCACCTTTTATTTAAGTTTAAACTTGGTTAGTTTCTTTTAGCACATATGTAGCCCACAATAGCGCATCCACTTGTTGTAGTAGCACATCCCCTAATTTAGCGCATAGGTTATCTATTTTAGCTCGTCGATAGGATGAAATAACACATAGGTATTTTAGTGCATAGGTAAAATATTGTAGCACATCCATAGGCTAAAGTAGCACATAAACTTCATAATTTAGCGCATTGACCCCTTGAAGTGGCACATCCAATGATATAGCACATTGATTTGCTGAAATGGTGTATTGATGCCATGAAATGGTGCATCCAATGATCTAGCACATTGACAACCTATTTTAGTGCATTGAGATGTTTTAATGGTGCATTGAATGTTATGGCACATCAAAACATTGTTTTAGCACATCTAAGTCAGAACGACGTAATTTGTCAATTTTGTCCTTGATTTTGATGATTTTTTATCATGTCAACCATTTAGTTGATGTTGATTGATGATACTGATAGATTAGATGATGGTCAATCCTTATGATAGGAAATTTTTGATGATTGATGATAATTAACCTCATGATAGGCGAGGAATAATTATAGTCTGATTAATAAACCTCATGATAAGCGAGGTTGATTTGATTAATTGACCTCATGACAGATGAGGTACAATTTTAGATTGATGATTGACCTCATGATAGGTGAGGTACAATTTTAGATTGATGATTGACCTCATGATAGGTGAGGTACAATGATAGTTGCTCATGAGATTTGATCAAAATCTCACCAAAGTTGATTAGATTTGATAGGCTGATTGATGTTTGAGAAATTGACAATGATTACTGACTTTCAATATTTCATGATGATAGGAGTCATTTGTGAACTTATAGATTCGAGAGCGGTTTCCTAGAACATTCAATTTGATATCATAACTAATGCAGCTTTAGACAACAACCATCACATGTGGTTTATCCTCTGTTTTATCCATGCCCCAGATTAGGATTAATCGGAGTCTCTTGACAACCCTAGCAGAGAGGTGGCATAGTGAGTACAATATCTTCCAACTTCCTACTGGTGAGATGACAATCATTCCCAAGGATGTATGGTGGATTTTGAGGATACCCGTTGTTGGAGATGTTGTAGTTTATGATTCTTCAGAGCAGGTGGGACCAATGCTCTACACAGAGTATTTTAGGATGATACAATTTGTGGATACGAGATTCCATAGTGAGAGATGGTGGATGCCTATGCTACCTTGCCATTAGTTCTTGTTGGTTTCATTAGAGAGTTCCCTTATCCTGATCATAGGTCAAAGGGACTTTCTATTGGTTGGGGCCGTGTTTTGGAGAGTATGTTTGTTCATGGTACTAGATATGCATGGGGCATGTGTATGCTCGCTCATATTTACCATAATTTGCATCAGGTTGTCTATTTCTGAGGTTGTAGTTTGTCTGCTGGGGTTACTATTGATGCCAAAATTTGATGAGGTAACAGAGTCTTATGGGAAACTCAGTTTAAGGGGGACCTTTTATGCTAAACTAAGTAACCTTCAAAATTTAGAGAAGCTGACTTCTTCTATAATGGGGTTTGGAAAGGGAAAAGGAAATGGATACAATAAAATAAAGTCTAACCTAAGGCGATTCGCCAAGATTTAATGATAGGCACGATAAATCATAGATTTAAGGGCCTGAATGGTGTTGTGGTGTTCCAAAACATCAGATACTTAAGGTTATAGCATAGACAACTCATTTATTAACATAAAATAACGTTGCATACATTTTTACTGCCAAGAAGAGTTGTTAGACATGATATAGGTAAGCTAACTTGCATTCAATGTATATAGAAGTTCTTCAAATGAATTGTCAAGACAATATAAAACACAGTTCACAGTTTGATCAAAAGTATGGAAAAATAGAAAGATCGAACAATTGGCACAATTTGAGAGTTTTGCGATTAAATAAAACAGTAAGAGAGGCCTGGCGTCCATTTGCTAAAACTAATGTACTTTTCTCCAGTTTCAGTCGACCCCCTTTCTCCTCAACAGAGAAAGTATATATAGTAGGAAAATCTCCCACCGCTTTGGAGAGAGTAATAGAAAAGATCTCGCCGTCTTCTGCAATGATGCTTTCATCAGAATATTCCCAAGGCCGTTACAATAGCATCGAGCCAGAACACAACATCCAGTCATCCTAGGCACAGGTGCATCCTCTATAATGATGGCGGTGGTCCCAGCTAGGCTTGATTAGACAAGTGTCATCTGTCGCTACGAATGATTATGACAAGCAGCAACCAATAACATTATTTAGTTCATCTAGCTTATTGCCGGCATAACAGATCAGTTGTTAGGCACGTGGCATTCTTTCACTACCCACATGAACCTTTCTCTCATCGCTGTCGAGGATTTGCGAAAATGCAACACATGTTGAATGGGCTAAGAACCTTATCACAGTGGAGGGAATGCTCTATCAGCCAAGCGTAAAAGACGCGTGGCAACATTTCGCTGCCTGTGGTTGCTATTTCATCCCTGAATTGAAAGATTTGCGAATGGTTGCCACATAGCAAGATGTGGGACCTGCCAACACCTTTTAGGAATGAAGGCTTCGTGGAAGCATTTCGTAGCTCGACTAGGCTTCAAGGTAATAAGAAACAAAAACATCCTGTAACTGCGACATGTGGGAGCATGGTGGAGTTTCCTAGGATCCGAAAGGAATGCCGATACCTGAAGCTACAAAGAGTAGATGTGCAAAGCAGCAGATCAAAACTTTGATAAAAAGGCCAAGCAAAGTCAGTGATGCATAGGCCGGTACACACACAATATAAAAGATAAACCCAAAGGGAGCTACTCAAATATTTATTTAATAGCTTTTGGCGACTAACAGAGGCATTTCGATTAAGGAACAAAGAACCTCAAAATTTTTCTAGTTCTGTAGACCAGAGCCTTATCCATAGGGCTAATGGAGTTAGAGATTGGAAAGAGCCGCCTACAAAAGTGACTATTCATCTTCAGACGACTTCACTATGTTGCGAAAATTCTCTTGTGCTCCTCGTAGATCAATAGTTTCCTTGTGAGACAACACATCGGGTAAACTGACCCCTACTTGTATATGAAATAGTAGCTGTGAGAGCGGATGAATGATTGCCTCAATGTCGATTGTCGTGGGAGGATGGCTAAACTCCCTGAAAGCCTCTGGGTCATTTTTTTCCTCAATAATTTTTGTAATCTGTGCACTCGTGGGAATAGAGCCATCCTCAAGGAATGGGGACGACAATCCCATCCTGCCTAACTCGGTGAAACTTCCTCGTATGCTATCTAGTGTCTTACTCATAAAAGCTGCAGTTGCCTTAGTGCATTGGAAGACAGAGTGACAATGGATGAATTTGTTTGCCGTTTGAGCAGCAGTGTCGCGATCTTCAATACCCGCTCTAGCAAGACTCTCATCAGAGACGGAGTATAGCTTATTGAACAGGTTTTTTGTCTCAGGAACCTTCTCCAAGATGAATTGCGGAAACTGCTCAATTGTATCATGGGCTTCCTGGCTGGGCTTTGATGCCTTATCGATAAATCAGAGGGTAGGCTATAGTGTTAGGCAAAAGGTTTTGATTTTTCTCCCTGTGAGAAATGTATAATTGTCTAACCAGCGGAATGATATCAGGTTGTGTAGGGGAAGGCATGAGAGAGGCTTTAAGCGAAGTAATCTTTGCGTCTCTTGAAATAATGGCCTCTGCCAATTCTTCCTTTTTTCTTCTTTCAGACACCACCTGCTCTGCATAGTTACTCATTTCTTTATTCTAAGTCTGTTCAGCTTGGGAGTGATTTGCTAAATGCTCTTCTAGAGAAGCCTTTGTCTCTCGAAGCTCTTCCTCTATTTGAGCCTTTAGGTCTTTAAATTCGGCCTCTTTCTCTTGTATTATTTTCTCATATTAAGCTTGTTGGTGTTCCAACTCTTCCTCTTTTTGTGCCATCCCCTAACTATGCTCAAGGCGGAGGCGCTCCATCTCTTCATCTATTAGTTGTAGATTTTGGTCTGCCTCCTGGTTCTTCCTTTGTAGCTCCTTTATTATGCCAAATTCAGCAACCTGAGTCTTTACAATTTTGCCTTGAAGCTTGTTCCTCTCATCCTCTGTTGTCAATGCCCTTTCAGTCATGCGGGCAATATTTACCTATAAGGATTTCTCCTTCCTTTCCAGAAAACTAACCCTTTCCCTAGCTACCTTGAGCTACTCATCTTTCTTCTTTAACTGACGACCAGTTTTGAGGAAGTCGGAAGTGACTACCCATTGCGTTTCTTTCATGATTTCAACTTTATCTTGCGGACGGGCTACCTTCATGTCGAGTCTGACTTCATATATCTTATAGTCTTCTGGTTGCATTTCTCCCTGAGGCTTACTTACCCTTGGGTACATGGTCGCAAACTTCAATTCTTGTTGGGCGTCATCATACAGAGCTTAAACTCTTGGCTCGGTAGAAACATTATCATCCTTCACCTTGTGTTTCCTTATTCTATTCGCGCGTGCCTCCTTTTCGTAATCTATCTATGCTATGAATTCGACTGGCAATGAAACTAGTCCACCTGTGAAAGGAGCACCAGAAGGCATGGCATATGGATAGGTAACCTTCATAGGCGCAAACATTTGTTTCTTCTAGAGAGTGACAGTTTGTGGAGAGAAGTGAGGCACGTTTCATAGTTTGGTTTGAGAATTAACAGCAGGGCTAGTCATTTGTAGTGGCTAAACTAGGGAATCGGTCATAAGGA